>VZTN01028709.1:59545-131416 GCA_013400515.1 Erpornis zantholeuca
CCCGGCTTCCCCACGGAGCCTGAGGAGGTGCCGGGCGGCGCCCGCGGCTGCTCTGCTGGGGCGAGCTCCGTGCGGACCGAGCCCGGGCCGGGGCACTCTGCTCCGCTCCCCCTGGTGTCGCGGCTGGGTGTGTCCCTTGCTGATGGAAAGCGTCTCCTCCGTGCAGCGCCAAGCGAGGTGCCCGCCCGGCTTTTTTGGACAGAAAATTCTGTCGCGAGTCAGGAGCAAGTCAGGCTTAGCGAGACCAAACGCCATCAGAAACGCTTGCTGTCAGCGCTCCTTCCCAGATGTTGCATATTCTTCTATTAGAAAACAAAAACAAAACCAAACGAACAATGTTTAGGAGAGGTTTGCGATACAAAGTAGAGTAGCTAATTAATTTCAGGGCGTGGTGCATCACGGAAATTGGCAATTCTCAAAAGTTCAGCAAGACATCGTTAAACTCCTCTCCAGTCACGCCACTCGTGACTTGCCACAGGGACCCTGATGAAAAGGAGTAGCGGAAACTGCAAGAGACTTAGGAAAATAGAAATGCAGGACGTGTATCTTAAATAACCAGAGAACTGTTAATCTCTGTGGCAGAATGGTTCCCTGCCATGCTGTTATTTCTCTGCAGTCCCTGAAACGCAGGATGGCTGAGGTTGGAAGAGACATCTGGAGGTCAGCTGGTCCGACCCCTGCTTCTCAAGTGCCACTTCCGGACGGCTTTTGAGTATCTCCAAGGATGGAGACTCCACAGCCTTTCTGGGCAACCTGTGCCAGTGGTCAGTCACCCCCAAAAAGAAGAAGTGTTTCCTGATGTTCAGATGTAGCCTGCTGTGTTTCAGCTTGTGCCCATTGCTTCTGGTCCTGTCACTGGGCACTACAGAGCAGAACCTGGCTCTGTCCTCTTTTCATCCACTATACACACTGGTGAGACCCCTCTGAGCCTTCTCTTCTCCAGGCTGAACAGTCTCTCTCAGCCTGAACAGCTCTCTTAGCCTTTTCTCATAGGAAAGGTAACTGGAGTCCCTTCATCGTCTTTGTGACCTTTTACTGCCATCCCTCCAGTATGTCCATGTCCCTCTTGTACTGGGGAGCCCAGAACTGAGCACAGGACTCCAGGGGTGGCCTCACTTCTGAGTAGAGAGAAAAGATCACCTTCCTCAACCTGCTGGTAAACACTCATTCTAATTCATCCTAGCATATCATTAGACCCATTGCTGTCTTATGTTCGACTTGGTGTCCACCAGGACCCGAAGCTGGGGTGGCCCCAGCCCATACTGCCTGGGGTTGTTTCTCCCCATGTGAAACAGAGACTTTGCTCTTCCGTTTTTTGAACTGCATGAGGTTCCTGTCAGCCCATTTCTCTAGCCTGTTGAAGTCCCTCTGGATGGCAGCACAAGTCTGTGGAGTTTTATCAGTAACTGGTCAGCCACTCCTCCCAGTTATGTGTCACTGTCCCTGGTGGTCTTGAAGGAAAGACTGGACTTGATGGTCTAGTTGACTAGGTTGGGCTCAGTGATCTCAGAGATCTTTTCCAACTTAAATTGGAATTGATGGATCAATGGATTGATTCTGTGATCATCAGTAAAGTTGCTGAAGGTGTCCTCTGCTTCATCCACATCATTTATGAAGATTGTCAGATAGTTTTGGACCTAATGTTAACACCTGATGTACACCACTAGTTACTGACTTCCAACTAGATTTTGAGTAACTAATCACAACCCTGATTTCCTAGACTCCTTCCCACTCCAGCTGAGCTAGCTGCAAAACAAACACCATTCTCATGTTCTGTGTATTCATTTCATGTCCCCAGTAGCAGCCCGCCCTATCTCTTCCTGCTGAAATGTATTGCCAGTGAAACAATTGACAGGACTGGCATCTGACTTTCATTATAGGCATCAGAGCCGACCACGTTGTTGAGATAAAAGAGGCTTGGGGCTACACTATATTATTGAATAAATAGCATCAGTTCATGCTTGAAGGAATGTTATAAGCATATGTCAGAGAAATCCAGCTTAAGCTTGCTGTCAGTGAACACTGATGGGGCTGGAAACAGCATGCACTGCTTGTGCATACATGGTGTGCCACAGAATTTTGTGAACACTAGCTAGTACACCTGTCAACAGCTTTCTCTAGATCCTTCCAGAATAAAACAAGGGAAAAAAAGTTATGGGAAGGGTGCAGTGGTTTGAAAGGGCACAAAATACCACCTGTGTATTCCAGATCCTGGATAATAAATTTAAATAATTGTCCCAAAATGTGTGAAGAAAAGCTCTGCCCATCAGCAAAATTTTACAGGTTTAGGTTTCTGTGAGGTGAATTTGTCTAACTGGATACTCATAAGTGAATTAAAAGGTATGACAGCATAGTGGAAGTCCCAAAATGTCAATAAAATTTGGGTCAGGCAGGGAGAGAAAGGAAAATATAAATCTTAAAGCTGACTTCAGCTTTGTGAAGTAATTGTACAAGGGAAGATTACAGAAACATTTCATAGTTTGGGCAAGGAAGTAGTAGACTATTCATGAACAAGTAGTTTATTTTCAGAATGCAGGTAAAAGTATTAAAGAAAAATATTAATTTTTTTTTTTGGTATTATTTTGATGATGGGAAAATGACAAAAAGCAATCCTCAAGAAATACATTTTTCCTTTGCCAGCATTATCATTGGTGAATGCTGACACTGCTTAATTTTGAAATACATGCTAGTATTTACTCCTAAGTCCAAAAAAAACACTCTACAAAGTTTTGGGGAAGAAAAAACTAAAAGAGAAAGGGAAAATAATTTTTTTAAAAAAATCCCGAAAGCCAGATTAACCTGTAATTCTATCTGCTGAGTAATTCTATCTGCAATTAGAAGCTAATGCAGTAATAAAAAAGTGTGAAGCAATTGGCAATAGAAGTGTTCAAGGAAACCTAAGACTGCCCATGGAGAGAAAGGGAAGGGAAAACAGCACAGTAATGAATTTAATAATCTCCTTTCTATTTTAGGACTCAAGAAAAGCAACTGCCAATTGATGCATTGAATATTTTGCTATGGCAACGCTATTTTCATATGGAGAGAACAAGATATGTAACAAACTAACCAAAGTGACTTAGTAAATCAAAATTATCTTAATCATATGGGTAATGGTCTAGCAAAGCCAACTACTCAAATAGGGCAATAACCAAATTAAGACAATGGCAATTGAATTAAACTTGTTATGCATATACGTTGTTCTAGGGAAGTAAATTCAGATCACAGAGGATGTCACAAATGTGCAAACACATGAGATTCACTATTCAGTGCACAAGAAAGACGGTAGTCACTAAGTAAGCATTTTATGACATGTAGCCTTATGCCTTCTTTACTCTCTTCTCATTCTGAATACAGTCAAACTGACAAGTTCCTCCATCTCTATTTTTGGGGCACTTATCACTAAAGAGCTCATAAACACTCACTTTTCTCAAAACCTTTAGAAGACTAGTGGGCAGTTCCCCAGATGGTAAATAAAACGTGGATCTTAAGGTGAAATGTGGGCACTGACCCTTGTTAAGTAAAAGGAACCTAAAGCTTAGTCTTTTGGAGGATGCAGCACTATAACCTTTCCCTATCAGGCAAGCAGCCATTGATTTCAGGGCTGAAGAGTTTCTCCATATCATACCCCAGGGCCTTGAGATGAGCACCTAGAAAACCAAGAAGTTGTGGATGAGTGTGTTTGAAAAGTCTGTATAAAAGATTTGCTGAGCACTACATGGTGTCTCTGGGGCTGTATTAGGGACAGAATAAAATTCAAAGCCGTTTGAAACATATTAGAGGGATTAGTGTTCCAAAGGCAAGCTGTGATAGCAGAATGAGAAGGCTTTGCAACTGTACATTGTTTGAGTTTAATGTTTTTGATTGAAGCCAGGCAAAAAGGCAGACCATATGCCTGCCTGACAAACCAAACAGGCAGCATTGTATCCCACCATGCTGCTGGCATGAGAGCAGGCTGTCCCGCTGGCTGGGAGCCCAGCTTGTCACTACCCAGTAGCCTGACTCATCATCTGGCTGATGCAGCCACTGGGGAGTAGTGCTAATACCAATACAAACATATAGGCCTGTTCTTGTTCAGCTGCAGAACAGAAATGGCAGTGCTGCAGAACCAGGGTGTAATTTTACTATTTCAACCTGGTCATCAGTATGTAATGTCAACAGTCTTCCTTGGATGCTTTTCCTATTTCTCCTCATTACCCTGCTAGCCATTTCTATTTTCCCTTTATCTTTTTGTACATCCCCATATCAATCCTGTACTTGCCATGGTATCTTATTTGTGCTAATTGACTTAGTCATTCTCCTTAAATTATGGTGCAATTCAGGCGCCTACGCATAGGTGCCTAGTTACATTTTAGACATGGATGAGTGTATTCCATGTGGCCACAAGTTACCACTCCAGAAGGTTTCAGATTTCCTTTAATGGTGATTTACCTGCCTATCCCGTGGTGATGTCTCTGATGCCTTATAGATGACTGTAGCTGCAAGTCCACTTGTCTGCCTTACACAAAACTATGTTAAAATCATTTATCTATAGCAAGTAGTTTCTATTGATTATCTGCTAAGATAAGATTCAAACCAGTTACTTTCTATTAAATTGAACATTTGATGGAGTAGACAAGTATCAGAAAGGGTTGTACTAAAGTTGACATACCTACCACCTGTTCAGTTGTCCCTAACAATTTCATCTCTTGTACTTCATGCACAGATACTACAGACCAATATTTCTATAGGATGATTAAGATGAGGGTGCAGCAGACCTTCAGCAGCAGGTCCTTGTGCTGTTAGTTAAGATACTAATTTATGTGTTTACAGTATTGCTGTCCTGAGCTACATACTCCTCTCTTCTCCATTCCTAAGCAGCTAAGAGCTCATTTCACTGCTCTACTCTCACCAGGTAATAGACATTAATCTTCCTGCTTCTGTTCATTACAGTTTCAAGTCTTCTATTTTTTCAACATTTATATATTGTTAATATATATTGTTTATAACATTTATAATATTGTTAATACAGTTTCAGAATCTTTCTTTACATTCTCTATCAACTGATTCGTACAGCAAATCTTGCCCTTTATTTGCTTCCTTCCTATCCTGATCTCTTGCTTTTGTAGCTTGATACTAGTGCACACAGCCTGGGATAATCTCCAAGTAAGAGTGAATTACAGTAAGAAAAAATTTAAATTCAACTAATTTCAGGGCAAAGGTGAGTCAGCAAACAAAAAACAACATACTGCAAGTATTGTGCAGACTGTGACTGATGGCTTATGGAAATGAAGACTTCCCATCTCTGATTTTAAAAATCAGATTGCTTCTGCAAGGAGCCCAGAGTTGGACTAGATTATCTTGTGGGTTCCTTCCAACTTGAGATATTCCCTGATCCAATGTTTCTATAATCTCTGTCATGGTGTTTGCTCAACACAGGCAACCTAGTCTGAGGGTAGGGAGTGGATTGGCTGCCCTTCTGTCTTCTGTGCTTTCTGCAAATGCCAGTGTCCATGAACTCGTTTGGCTGGGCAAGATTGCCAGGGTGTTTCCATGACTTCCAGAAAACAGAGGGAAAAGTTCCTTTTTAAAACCTCATTTCAGCCTGGAGGTGAATTGTTTGTTTCAGTTCATGTAGATCTGATTCCAGTGATACTGTGTTCTTGCTATATGAATGAGGATCTTATGCCCAAGAGTTTTGTCTTGATTTTCTAAATCAAAATTTGGGACACAGAACACTGTAAAACATAGAATTCAAATGGCTTTGGTAAGAAAGCTCTATTTTCAAAAGTGACTATGAAGACCTGTAACAAACTCCCAGCAAATGACATTCTTTCACTTGAATGAGTAAAATCCATGCTATGTTTAAATCTTTTCTTGATTACAGCATTCTTTTGCATTTTCCACATTTATTAATATGAATTCAGTTTCCATTGCATGTTTTCTTTCATTTGTTGTTAATGTAAATAGGCAAAAGAAAGAGGAGAGGCATCAGAAGTGGAAGCGTGAACATTCTCCTTTACATTAAGAAGGAAAAGGCAAATAGTGAGCACTCATATATTTATAAGTCACAGAGCAAATCAGCCAGCAGGTCCACCATTACAGCCCAGATATTTCTGTTTTATCTTGAAGCCACTCTACTTACATGCTAAAATCAGGAAAAAAGACATTGTACAGATGGTCAAACAAAAGTGTTTTTCCAGAAGAATTCTTTTCCCTCCTAGCAATAACAAATTAGCAACAACCTCCAGAGGAAAAGAAACACAGATCACTTTTTAGAATGAAACATCACCATCAAGATCATCTGGTTCCTGAATTGTGTTTCATTTGTCATTGGCAGACTGAAGTTTAATTAAAAAAAATCATAAATTACTGCATAGATATTTTTTTCTTTCTGTAACACAGAGTCACAGAAAACTTTACTTAAATTGAGTGGCAAAGTCTGGCTTTTTCATTGTTGAGGGTTACCAACTATGATGGTATGTTGGACGTAATTAAAATAACTTCTGTTATAAGGCAATACTCTGACCTCACAATCAAAACTGCAAACGTTGCCAGTAGAGATCCTCAGTCTATACACTTTCTTCAAATATGAATGAACTGAAAAAATACAGTAATTGTTTTTTCACATTTTCTGAGATGCCTTGGGAGTATTTGCTGCCATCAATGGACTAATCAAAAGCCTGATGTCATTCAGCATCCTGGATGAAGATGGAAAAAAGCTAGAATACTGTTAAGGCAATGATATTTAGAGATCATAAAATCACATAAGTTTCAATAGGAAATGAAATACATGGCACACTTAATTTCTAACTTTAATAAGAACCTCATAAGGCAAAGTAAAATACAAGTCTGTGTGTGTGTACACCATTAGCTTTGGAAAACAGAGGGCACAGAAAGTGAGCAAGCATTCTAACAAGATGCTAAGGACAGGAAAGTAAAAAAAAAGGAAAAAAAAATTACCATTTCAAAAATTTGCAGTTTTTCTTTATTCTTCTGCTGAGAAAGGAGAGGATAGTTTACTCAGTTTTCAATACTTTCCTGGAAAGCTAGTGGCACATGGAAAGGGGAAAAGGCAATTCTGTTCTAAAAGAAATAAGGTAAGGCCAGCAGAGACATCTGCAATGTATATCACATCTGACCTGGGAATGAGGCACTTACCAGCAAGTATAGACCATCAGATCAGAACACAAAACATATAAAATGACTGCAAACATGGTTACTCTCAGCCGTGACCAACACAATCTGTCAACACTGTTACCACTTGGCCTTCTGTAGCTCTTGGCCATTTCACCAGCTCTAGCACACGTAGGTCCACGGTCACACAGAGTTCCCACTTTTCCTGGGGCACCCACAGGTTGAGAAGAAACAAAAGTTTCTCTGAAACTTCTGGGCACAGCCATCAGCAGAACACCAATTACCTGCCAGCGCTGAACTCCCAAAAGGCAATTTTTTTTGTCCATATATCTTTGGCCTCCTCACTCCTATCCACACACCACTGGGCAAGGCCCTTACTCCTTAATTCTTTCTTGGCAGCCTGACACTTCTCTGGGGTATTGCAAGCACAGGTGGACTACATACCAGGAATATAGGCAGCCTTTCTGAATCACATCCATTTTGTGAGTCAGAATTTTACAATATTTCTAATATAATAATTAGTGCTACAATCTTTCTTTATTTGGTTTACTTTAAATGGTAAATTTAAGCCCATACACTACAAAGTGTTTTGTCTGGAGGAAAGGAGGCTGAGACTTTTTAGCTCCCCACAACTACCTGACAAAAGGCTGTGGTGAGGTGGAGGTCAGTCTCTCCTCCCAGGTAACAAGTGATAGGACAAGAGATGTTGCAACAGGAGAGGTTTATTTTGGATATTAGGAAAAATTTCTTTACCGAAAGAGTTGTCAAGTGCTAGAACAGGCTGCCCAGGGGAGTGGCTGAGTCATCATCCTTGGAGGTATTTAAAAGACACGTTGTCATGGTCCTTGGGGACATGGTTTGGTGGTGGCCTTGGCAGTGTTAGGTAATAGTTGGACTCTGATCTTAACAGTCTTTGCCAACCTAAATGATTCTATGATGCTTCCGTGACTCAAATGCTTATAAATACTGACTCACAGGCACCAAGTATATGTTTTCCTGCGTGTAGAATCTTACAACACCTTAATCACTGTTGCATCTAGGTATCTTCTAGCAACATGTTAAATACCATGTTTATTCTTGCTCTTAAGCTGTTTTGATTTGTGCAGCTTCAAGCTAATATGCTCACAGCTGTGTTTATGTTATAGAAAAAGGGTTGGCGTAATATATATTGCTGTTAGAGGAGAAGGCAGTGAAGCCTTCCTTAGTGCTCCCATTCCATGACTATTTGTTTCTCAGCCTTACACAAACCATAGTGGAAAATTTAATCTCCCACAGAGGGAGGCTTGTTCTTACAGAGGGACAGTCTACTTCCTTGGTCGTGGGAAGATGTTTACCTTGTTGCTTTGGCATTTATTTGGATCTCTGAGAAGAAGCAACAGTGCACTTGGAGAGCAAGGACTGAGATCTTGCATTTAACGATAGTTTATGGAAGACATAGAAGAGAACAAACAATGGTTGTGTTTACAGTACTTCATATTACCTCGGGGACATGCACTTCATATTCTGCACTTCATGGTATTTCCTATGGGCTGAAGGCTTCATGTCCAAGTGCAAAGAGTGTGTATAGTCCAGAGGGAACATGCAGATGTGTAAATGTAAAAAGAAAAGAAGAATGCCGTGCCTTCAGATACATACCACCAAACTAAGCCACAGTCACATGTTCTGTGGGAGATAAGAGAAAGGGCTACTTATGTTTGCACAAAATACACAAAACTTCAGCATTGGTGAAAAAATCAGCATCATTACTTGAATTGGCCAGGTGTAAACTTATACATATACACTTCTTCCTCAGAGCATTCCTGGGAATCCTGTGGCCATGTTTGCCTTTGTTGCATTTTAATCTTTTTCTTGGTTAGTGTCCACCTCCTTGCTGGTTGAATCCTCTGCCTGCAAATTCATTCTGATGGCCTTTCAACCTTTATGCTCTGTTTCAGAGAGATATAAAAAGGCTGCAGATGTTTTAAAGAGGAGTGGTGGTTCCAGACACAGCACAAAGAGGGGAAACAATCATGAAGTTAGAAAAGTCGGTGTAAGAACTACTGCTGTGGCAGTAAGGACTGCTAGGTGAACCACAGAGATTAAGAAGAGAAGAAGGGCTGGAGGGAAGTATTACTCAAGGATTGAGGAGAATGTGGATCCAAGGTGGGGCCAAAGCAAGAAGGAAGGAAAATTAGGTAGAAGGAAGGAAAACTGAGCAATATAAAAAAAGAGAGGTGAGGTTAAGCGTGAAAGGGGGACAGGGAAGGAGGATGATTGTGTTGGGTACTAAGATGACCAGCAGATGGTAAAGTGTGGAATAGCTGTTTTGTCCAACAAGCCAAATGTATGCATCACACCTGACAACCAAAGTGAGAGAAGACCTCTTTATAAATCTCCTCAGTTTTGGCCAGGGGCAAGGCAGGAATAGGTGGAATAAATTTATGTGTGTATAAACTGATATCTCTAACACATGGAATGGCTTTAGGAAGTATCAGAACTAATAGCTGTAATTCTGTTTCCACAAATAAACACATTTCATACCACTTCACAGCAGCAAATTTACACCATCATCCCTCCTGCCAGAGAAAGTTGGTGCCACCATGTGTGCTGCTTTCTTCTTCAGATCATCTTCAAACAGATGACCAGCTGCCAGAGGGTTGCACATAAGTATCACCCTCTCTCTCTGGATATACAAAAGCTTTTCATCTCTTAAGTGCAGGCAGCACCATGATTATCCTTCAACAACAATAATCAGTCTTCCACAACCCTGCCATGCTGCTCGCAATGTCACCTGTGCTAATGGCTTTTCCTGCTCTTCTCAACAGAGGAAAATGGAAACTCATTGAACTCAGTGAACTCTGTCATTTTCCTACCAGGTAAACTTTATAATGCAGAGTTTCAAGAGGATTGGATAAACCACTGTTTTCATCTATTAAAACTGACCTCCTTTGGGGATTGACAATAATTTTCCTTCTTTAATTGTCCAACACTGGCGTAGAACTTCTGCTTCAGGACCAAGATTCCCAGGAGTTACATTATCACATAAAAAGAATAAGAGTCATTTTGCCAGCTTTTGTTCTACACTCTATACAATGACCCTTTTGAATGAATCATTTAACCAGCCAAATATAAAAAAATATTTTTCTTAAGTAATTTTGTAAGAATGATATTTCCTTATAGGAAGGTCATTATTTGGAAGAAGGCCCACCCAGCGTAAGAAAACCCTGGCATTAGTAAGTTCTGCACTGGAACATTTGTGAGTAGGTGAACTGGGTAAGTGCTCTCCACTTCCTCCTGCAGAGTTTCTATTCAGCAGGAGTGACTCAGTAAACCTGGCTATGTCCTTGGACATACCTGCACATAAATTAGATTGACAGCATCCAAACAGGTCAATAGGAGTAAATAGGACTTTTGGAAATCCAAATAAATCTAGCATCTTGCTGAACTCCAAGTGGACTCCAAAGCCTGTTCCCATTCATTGTATAATTCCTCAGGTAAGTCCAAGTATGAGATACATCCCTAAACATCCCTGCCACCCTTACTTATCCAGAAAGATTTAAGCCGTGAGTCCAGAGATATAAAGTGGTAGATGTTGTCCCTTCTCTGTGAAATAGGTGACATTCTATGTGAATTACCTGACACTTCAGATAGCATACTTTTCTCTAAAGGTGTGGCAACCTTACAAAAGAAACATGGAACTGTAGTTCCCCTTGTGTCTGCCACAAGAGAAAAAAATCACACAGTAATGCAGTGGTGATATAATGCAGTCTAATGTCACAAATGTCAAGCTGATACAAACCTGCATTTTGGTCTCTGCTAATGCTTCCTTACAATAACCAGTAAAGAGGTTTAGAGTTTTGCTTCTAGCTGAGACCTGTGACAGCCATAAAGCAAAATGCTTAGGCTAAGCACATCCTTAGCTCCCTAATGGGACATGATGCTAAAAGCATAATTTGCAAAATACATTTAGGGTGGACATAATTTGTATGAATGACAACAAGGGATCGATACAGAGGGACAAAAGGTTCGTTCTGTAGCAGACTTTAGCAACTTAAAAGACCCCACACCTAAATTTGTTGCCAGCTGAACACATAAAGAGAAGTCAGAGAGAGAGACCAATGTTACCTTTCTACAGCCAAAAGAAGAAGCAGGTGTTCCTAACTTTGTTGCTTGACCAGTGAACTATCACAGCTCCTGACACTTGTACAGGGAAATTCCAGCTGCCATGGTAACAATTTTTTTCTGGTTGACTGCACTGGATAAATATTCGATTAAAACCTTTTTATTTATATCTCTAATCTAAAAGGTTTCTTTGGTGAAACTGCTAATTTGAAGGTTTTGCTACCTAATCATGCAGCAACTAGCACAGTTCAATGAACTGTGGCTAGGGTGAATGGCAGCACAATTAAATAATAATAATAACTGTCAGATGATAGAGAGTCAAAGCAGTAAGGGAAGTGGAAAAAAAGGATGCTCTTTTGGCCATTAGATGGATGGATGAACCTATGTGAATGATACTTTCTTTTTTATTATCTGAGGGTAATTTCACAGAAGAGGTTAATTTCAGGTTGAAGAAAGCTTCTTATTAAGCCTGTAAATCTGAACACTTTACATTTTTAATCTTAAAAGAAATTCTAGACTGAACAACTGATTTCAAATTGAAGAATCAAACATTTTATTTACCATAAAAAATTAGTATTTCTCTTGTGATTTTGCTGTGATTCTCAATTTGGGGGTTTTTTACAGAATTCTTTGAATCTAGAATTAATTATCTTGCCAGAATTACGTTTGTTTGTTTGTTTGTTTCTTTCTTTCTTTCCTTCTTTCCTCAGGTCTGGGGGCCACTAACTCTTGCCAAGTTCACAACTCTTCTTGCACAAAACCATCTGCTAGTTGCTGCCCCAAGCAGGACCACAAGGAAACCAGAACAGCCATGAAGGAATCAGAAGGTAAATTGTCAAACAGAGTGTGTTGGCTTTTCAAACCAAGGATGTTATATTTATTTCTGGGTTTAGCCACGATCTGGTTTAAATGTTTCTACTTTTCTGATCCGATAAAAGGGCATTATCTTCTAGAATCCCTGTATCTATAGGCTCAGAATACAACTTAACTGAAGCAATATATAAGTCAACCCTCCTGATATAATTTATGTGCCCTATTTTTGCTGGAATATGAAGATTTGATATTTTGCAAAGGTTACTCAGAATAGTTTTCCTAAAGAATGTGGTAATGAAAACATTGCTTTCATAGTTTTTAGTACTTGCTTTTTTTAGTCTGCACTCTCAAACTTTTTATTTTTCTTTCCCTTAAGGGCTTCTCTTTTTAAAATTTGGCACAGTATTAGGCTTTTTGCTTGCTTTTGTCTCTTTGAAAGTCAGAGGTCTGCTTTGTTCATGTTCTCTCATATAAAAGGCATTATCAATAACATCTGCACAGACCCTAGAATAATTAACCTTTCATTTTTATTATAAGCATATTTTCATTATTACATAGATGCATTTCTATGTTAGCCAGAGGATGCAATCAAGATCAAAAGCACGCACTGGACATATTCTTACGCAGTCAGACACTGCCACTTTCCTAAACAGCCATACACAACTGTCTCTATGCAGTTGGTCTCTTCTCCTGCCCAGAAATAGATCTGACATATGACATATCACAGGAAGAAACAAAAAAGCCAGAAAAGTCCTAAAATATTTCAATGTGAATGTATTTTTTTGAAAATTACAAAGGAATAAGAAACAATTTATCCCTGCCCTCTTTATTACCTCTTTTTATACATTACTTTATTACCAACTGCCCAATTTTAATGGGTACCACAACATCCATGGGAACATGCTTTAAAAGTCCAGTTTCTCCTTAGCTGTACTATCTTGAAGCATAAATACCCACTTCATGCACAAGCGCTTTAACCACACTAGGAATGATGAGCAGTGTCAGTAACATCTCCAACAATCATTTCTAAAAGGGAAACAGTACTCAATTAGGCAGTTTTCACCAGGAGAGCACTGTGTATGCTGCAGTGCTCTCACAGGGACAGAACCCAAAACTGGAGCATCATATTTGTACTATGCTCCCTACCTCTCCCACATGGTGCCTGTACCTCATATTCCCCTTGTGCTCCATATGTACCCACTGACCATGTCGCCCTCCTGCCTTTATCCCCTGGGGTCTAATAGCAAAATGGGAGGTAAAAATCGACCACCAGCCCTCCAGGCTGACAGCTTTCCATACTGTTCTCCAGAAGTTTTAATGGGATATACACGGCAGCCCTGCTTGGGTCACTGACCTGAACCCATTCCCACAGGCCCAGCCTGCCCAAATGCTGGGATGGGGTAGGACCTTCCTGCCACCCTACCTTGTCCCACAGCAAGCCACGTGCTTCCCTCAGTCTCTGGTTTTTGTCAGAATGCCTGGATGCCCCCTTCTTTGTGGTTCCTCCAGATTCAGAGAGCTGCAGGAGAGCATAGGGTACATCTCTTTGGCTGACATAGGTGAAGTCAGGAAATTGAATACTTTGGGCAGCACAACCAATCTGAAACAAAACATATTTTCCACCCAACAAAAGCCAGTTACCATTGTTCATATCCAGGACAAACAATTTTCATTTTCCTCACAAATACCATGGGCAAATTTAGACTCTTACAACCAGTGCCCTAAGAATGGCAATCTCACACTCCCTGTAGTCTTCCTGAAGCAGCATAACTTGGGAGACTGTTGCTTTCAGACTGCCATAGGAAACTCAGAAATTTGGCGTTGGGTGATTGGCCTTGACTGCCAGGGGTCTGAAAGCCTTCACAGCATCAGATTTCCTGGCTATGCCTTTCTCAGAAAACTCCTGAATTAAAAGTGTATTTTGCCTTTTAGCTATTCAGTCTGGGCAGCTCAGCCAGCTAATGTGGTTAGAACAACACACAACTATCTAATGAGAAAGCCCTAAGGATAGAACAAGTTCTCTAGGCTCCCTGCAGCACCTCAAGGCCTGTTTCTATTTTTCACCCACACTGCAGAAGAAGCTCACAGTCTGTTTGCAGGCACATACCCCTGCCAAAACCAGCCTCTGGTATTCTTCCAGGAGAAACCCATGAAGACTTTTTTCTCAGACATGGGAGAGCAAAGTTTGTTTTCTGTCAGAAATGGTGCCGTTCCACATCGCCAGTTCTGGCAGGCTGTGTGCATTTCTAAATGTCCTGGAAAGTATTTCTCCCTCCTCCAGAGCAAGTGGGCTAGACTGTGGGGGTGGCTGCATCTCTGCAGAGGAGAAGCAGGGTGTTCACCCAACACTGAAAGCCTTGTTTGCTAATGCTGTTCTCCTGAGGATGTCTTTAATAGACAACACCACTTCTCTACTAGCAAATTAAGCAGTGACAGGGACATAGTTTTAGGATATCTAGGTAAATGGTGTTTCCTTCTTGTGTGTCCAGTCTAGCCAGAAACTAGATAGGAGGAAGACAGCTAGGAAATGTGTCATCTTATGCCATCTTGTCTCTCTGAAGCCTGTTATCACTGCAGTTTTTTGAGCAGATGAGTGCAAAGCCAAGCTTTGAGACCTGTGAGATGCAGGATGGGTGATAGGGTGGATGGAAAGAGAAAAAAAAGACCCATGAAGAATGGGTAGTGTCTGACTTTTCTCATTCATGTGTTTCTGTGTAACACCCTTAGTTCTGGTGCCTACTGTGCTGCCTATGCTGAGCCTCTTGCTACTGTATAGGAAGCAGGGGGAAAGGGACAATGTCTAGGCAAACACATACCTGAGAACGTGGTTTAGTTGTTGCATTAAAAGTGACGTCAGCCTAGCAGCAGCAGCTAACACATACCAACAGGCTGGTGAGCAGCATGAGGTCATTGCTCGGCTCTGCTTCATGAACTCCGTAATTTTGTTTTCTATTTTGTCTGCTAATGCTTGTGACATTGATAGGCTTTTAATATGGTTAACTCTTCCTGTTGCATTTGATTCCACAGGTCCTCAGCCTTGAAGGCATTCCCAGAAGAGCTGTAATAGAACAATGACCCCTGGATTTGAGGCTGGCAGGGATATGTAGGTGCCTAGGCCCTACATTAATTTAGGTGGTGTAATATAAATGTCTGCATGACTGAGTCTGGGAGCTTTGCAGATGTGAGCAATGTCTGATGAGCGATGATACTTGCACATTAAGCCAAGCCTCTTGATATCACAGCAAAAACAATTGCCAAAAAAATCAATTTGGATTTTAGGATTAGCATCTTAGTACGTCTCCTCATGAGTGACAACAGGACACTTTGTGAGATGCAATAAACATCTTAAGTACTATTATGTTTTCCTCCATGGACTCAATCTGTGGCATGCCTGAATTGAGTGCATTAGAGATTTTTCAACAAAGTCACCGTAACAGAGTTTTAAAGAAGAAATGAGCCTTTTAAAGGCATTTTGTTTGCATTTTAAATAGAAAGAGGCACTACTGCCCATCAATTTAAAGTAGTCCATCAATTTGAAACTGCATTGAAAGCAAGAGATAGAAATTTTAAAGTAGACGTTGTGTTCTTGAACCCCAAGCCTGAATTTATAAATACAGGACAAGTCAAATGTCTTAGAAAATGTGTTGGGTTTTTTCCATCTGAACCCTGAGGTAGTCAAAAGATTTAAGACTAAGGAAGGTAAATGCTCTGCTCCCATTCAAACTATTCAAGAAACAGATGGCTGGTAGACCTGCTGTTCCTTTTTTTTTGCCTCAAAGAATGGGACTTCTGTTACTTTGAAACATTTTTAAATTAGATTAAAAGATTTTGCAGATGAACCTGTCATTAGAGATGCAGGAATTTTTAATTTGTAAAACTGGCCTAGTGACAATGAGTCCCTCAAGACCTCGGTAGAAAGAAGAAGTTCCAGCATCATGGTCACACTGCAGGCACCTTTTGGAAGCTGAAGGATTCAGAGGAACTGAAGCATTTCCGGAAGAGAAAGAGCCCAAATCTGCATCCAGAAAGTGTACCCTGCACAGATTGCTTCTGAAGTGTATAGCAGGAGATATTAATTTCCTCACTCATGTGGAAATTATAAAGATGGTGTGTCATCTTTCCTTTAATATTGCCCTGAAGAATCTCAAAAAGTTTTTCAAACTGCAGAAGGAGTGTCCTAGACAGTGCTGATATGAAACATGAGGGGAGAAGAAACCAGATGGAAGCTTATCTGCTTTACTGATTTTGAGGGATAAAGGAAATACAAGCACAGACTCTCTATATTAGGCTGTATTTAGATGGTTTCTCACACCAAAATTATTTCAGCTTTTTTATCCTGTTACACTGGATAGCATAAAATATACAAGAACTGAAAGATTAGATGATGTCAAGTCCATCTATGTCCTTTTCTTGCTGGGCCCTAGGGTCAGGTCTGATGTCTTTCCTGAAATCATGAGTTTTGCATTAGCAGCTCTGTGACTGCCCAGGGCGGAGGCTGAGTTGTTTCTCCATTCCACTTGCTCCAAAATCTACTGACAACATAGTCTGCAGGATTTACCTAGCAGCTGAATGTTTGGATTTACATAAGTCAAGGAACAGGTCTTCCACTTATTCACCAACTGCTTTGGTTAATATATCATTTTTTTGAATGGATTGTTGCCTTTTTCCATATATTTCCTCCCCATCTTTATTAAGGAAGCCATGAGCCTGTCACCTGCATCATAATATATGATGTATGTACAAAGCACAGAACTGACCCAGGTCTCACTGGGGCACTTCCTGTTGCCATTAACAGAGTGCTTAAAGAGGAAACACACAGATTTGAGACCATCCTTTTGTACTCTCTGTTAAGTCTCAGAGGTGCCTTAACTCTTCCAGTGGTTCAAATCCCAATCAGAGTGCTTATATCTCCTCAGTCAATGCATAACAAACAACTGCAAGGGCATTTCTGACTGGGTGCTAAATCTTGCATGACCCATATTCCTTACTGGATCCAGCCCTTCATTTTGGGCTCATACCAGCATAGCATTTTGTACATACTTCCTTCTTTTCATAGAAGTGATTCACATTTTCTTTCTCTGACTTTGTATCTCAATACCTTTTGTCATTTACTTTGAAGTTCTCTGTGAGCTTTGAGTCATTTTGATTTCAGGCATTCCTAATGTTGACCCTCTGCAGTCTGAACTACAGAGAAATAGTTTAGCACACTGAAATAGTCTATGTTAACCAGTTTTTCCCATTCATGCAGTAGTTTGAAGCCGTTTCCTCCATTTTGTATATCTGCAGGTTACAGACTTCCTCTACATTCAAGTTCTTGAACTTTATGCAGTTATGGATAAGTCCTATGAATTTATCACCACTTCTTTCAAAATCAGGGAGCTTAGTTTCAAAACTTCCTGAATTTGGCCCTCTCTATTAAATTGAGTCATCTTGTGACCACTTATTTTGAAGTTTTTCTCCAGAACCAGAGTACCACAAAACACACATTTCAAAACCAAGTTTAAAATTACATTAGTTCCTGATGCCTAATTACTATTTGGAGAAGAACCTGTAAGGTCTCACAGTCAGAAATTATATGCTTTACTGCTACTAAAGAAACAGAAGAAGTAAGTTTTCAATATATATCTGTAAACTTATGAGCAAAAGGAGAAGTAAAGCAACTCAGGTAGCTAACATTTTTCAGTTAGAGCCATGTATGTCTGCTAGGGTTTATATTACAAAATGGACGTGTAGTAAAGGACTGGTCAAGAAATAGGAAGAGCTGGCACAATATTATCAACAAAGAAAAGAGATAGAGAGCAAAAGAGGCTCATCAAGAGCAGACAGAAATCACAAAGGAATTTGTTGCCACAGCATCATGTCCTTTTTGGATTCCATCACAGTGATTCCAAATTTTCAGAACTATTTCTCTTTTAAATACAGTTACAATACAAGCTTTGTGTTCCTCTGCAAAATCAAGTTAGGTGCTCTTTACCCATGTTACCCAAGCTGGTCATCTTTTAAGGCACTTAGACCTAGATGGTTTCTAGACTAGGCACATTTTCCTTCCTTATTTCTTGCAATCTTATCATATTAGTGATATGAGAATCACATTAATGATACATGAATCACAGTAATGATGTGTTTATCACATCAGTGATAGGAACCACCTCCATATTTTCTTTCTCTAGAGCAGTATATATCCCCTTAAATAAATATTTCACTTTAAATTTCTGTTTCATTGCTTGTATGTATAGTCACATCCTTACCTTAGTTTTATCACAGGGAATTACTCAATGGCAAAGATGCAAATTCCATGCTTTCATTTAAAAGAGATAAAAGATATATTTTGTAAGCATGACATTCAGTCCACCTATGTTTGAGAAGAAATGATAGTTTTCAATCATGTGAAGTGGACAGAAAATATGAAAGGGAAATAAACCAAGTGAGTAACATCAGCTTTGTGTAAGGTGTTAGTTACAAAAGTAGTTCCAGAGGCCTCAGTGCAGCTCTGGCCAAATGAGGCTCTGCTCTTGGAGCTGCACTTTGGGGTGAAGATTTGTGAAGAATGTGCAGCTGCAAGTGGTGGGTAGAGAAAGAATTTTACACTTTAAGATGTGTTTTGTCTCTCTCCTCTGAATGAGATTTTGTAAGTTTCCATAAATGAGGAGGTGGCACTTCAGTAGTTATTCTTATCTCATGATTGCCTTTCCCAGTAAACATAACACCCTTGCTTCCATCAAATCCCAAATAAACCACTGATTTAAGGATATTATAAATCATCAACCAGGAGCCAGACAATGGGTGTATATCTGTCAAGAAATACATTTTCTTGTAAGAATCAGCATGATGGATTTTATCACACTGGAACAAGAAAGAATATCAGGACAGAATGGTAATTCAATTTTTTTTTTTTTTTATGTGCAGAGGGCATGTTTTTTACCACTACTGAACTGGATCTGCTATTCATAGGAAACAAGAGATTTTACTAACATCTAGTTGTCAAAAATAATGCTCCTACTTTCTGAGCCCAATGCAAATCTGTTGAAAAGCACAGGGTTAAACACTGGAACCTCTGGAATACATGTGTAACATGGTAGAGGCTTTTGTGCAACAACATTCAGAGAACTGTAAAATACCTGCTGCAGAAGGTCCCTCAGTCCCTTCCAAATTCCAAAAAGGCAAATGATAGCTAACAAGTTTGGCAGAACCAAGGGGATACAGAGCTTTCAGAAAGATTGTAGTTTCTAGCCCAAATGAAATTTATTTTTCTGTGCTCACTGAAGTCATGTCAACAGTCTTATTTTGCCTTACATCTGCATATATTCTCTTTTACACACTCTTTTATAGTCCTTCCTGAAAAATGAAAAAGCTTCCAGATTGAATTATCACTTGGCTATGAAGAAAGAACTCAGCATTAAACAGAGACAAAGACATTTTATGCATGCAAGAAGAATCAAAGATGATTCAGACACGGAGGTGATGTTGACTCAGACAATATGAATGTTTACAAAGTTCTTCTCTATGATGCTGCTCCATCAGATTCACAACTGAGCACCAGTCAGCTCAGTCACCCAGTGAGGATCAGGATTTTTTTCAGGGTGTCTAGGAACAGCAAATGCAGGTAATAGACTTTTGGAACATAAAGGAGAAGCTGCATATTGATATTGAGGAATGGATCAATGCTGTCCAGTGACCATGACTGATGCAGTCATCCTTTCCCCTTCCCTTCCCTTCCCTTCCCTTCCCTGTCCTGCCACAGCTTGTGTTTCAGGAGGAAGAAACCAGGGAGGAGGAGAGGAAAAGGAGAACTCCCTCAGCCCAGGGCCAAGGACCAAATGGAAGAAAGCACAACTCTTCTCACTTGGACTCTGCTTCTGGACTCCTATAAAACCAGCTTCACACAGGAGTACAGTGTTCATTCCTGACAAGATTCAGCCTCTGAACAACATAACTATCGGTACTCAATTACACCAGCAAAAACTTCCCAGTGATGTTTTTTTCCAATTCCTACTCCCATCCTTCCGTTCCCAAGCCAAATGAAATAACAACAATAAATTACAAACTTTAGCACACCATTTAATCATGTGTAAATACCATCACCCTGCTAATGAAATTCTCTTACTCTCTGAACTTGCAGATCCCACACTGCTGTAGGAAACAGCAAAGTTTTTCCTCAGACATCACCACTTCTGTAATGAAATTGCAGGAGTAATTGCCTTAGTTCTTGTCCTCAAGTAGGCTGGAGTTTGGCTTTTCAGCCTGAGAACTTCTCAGACAAATATGCAAACATTGCTGGAACATGATTAAGTACAGAGGCATGAAAGCCACTGTTTACAAGAAAGCACTTATTTTGCTCTGGTTGCCAAAGTAGATAGCACCACAAAATTAAGTAGGTCAATTGTGTGTTCTCCATCATAATCTCTAAGAAAAAACCAATGGTTTGTTTTCCAAGCACTGTGCAAGACATTTGGCTGCTTGTGTGGAATGAAGCAGAGCACGGAATGGAAAAGGTTGGTCAGTAAATCAAAAAAGGTACCTCTGGCATAATGCCAGGTTTTAAAATCTTTAGGAGGAATATGTTTTAATGTTGGAAGGT
Organism: Erpornis zantholeuca; assembly: GCA_013400515.1. Lineage (NCBI taxonomy): Eukaryota > Metazoa > Chordata > Aves > Passeriformes > Timaliidae > Erpornis > Erpornis zantholeuca. The sequence continues at coordinate 80,151 of VZTN01028709.1, forward strand.
CATTGAACTACTTGTTTTCCATCCAGACTGATTTTACTCCGTCAAATCAGTTGTTCATGTGCAAGAGCTATTTGTCTAAGATGACTTAGTTTCTTAATTTCCCAAAATTATTACTGTTATCAAGACTTCTTTATTATTTTAAAATATTTTATGACTGTTCTTCATTGAGGACAGTAAATGAGCAAGCCTTACTTTTACATAAGGTGGCATCAAATGTTACTTTCTTTTGACAGAGGAAACTGTAAAATAACATATGGGGATTACTCAATTTCCAGTTCTGGAAAATAATGCTTTCAGGAAGTTCTCTAGAGTCATAACTGAATATGAGTTTCCAATGTGCTGTGGAACGCATTGTTTTCCAATATACTATGGAAAATAAAGTTAATAGATTATTTTGAATAAAAAACAGGCAATACCAGACTATAACTTTCCTTTTTGGTGTCCGTAATTTGAATAGAATGTTGAAACATGCAGGAAAAAAAGCCCCAGAAAGTATCTGAAAGTTCAAGAAAATATTTAATAAAAGAGAGTGAAAGAACTTAAAGCATTTAGATTATGAAAACCATAATTGAGGGTATACATTGACTCCAGTATAAAATTATTTTCATGGAACACCCCAGGATGGAAGGGATCTAAAAAGATCATCTCATCCAACCTGGTTCATTTCCAGAGTAGACATTATTAAAAGACAATTTAATAAAACAAAAAAAGAGACGCTGAATAATGAAGACACAGTTAAGATATTGAGCAAATTGCCCTTGGAGCAGACTCAGTAACACATTCCTGGCTACATGTTCATCCATTAAAGCAGAAGCAAATGCCTTATCCAAAGATAGACTTTAGTCATACTAAAAAGGTGAAATTGTTGAAATCTAACCCGTGTTGTGACATACAGAAAGATAGAAATGTGTTAACAGTTCCTTCTTCCCTTAAGGTGCTGCAATATCAAGAGCTAGTAATCCATATGAGAGCCAGGTAGTAAGTGATGAGCAAGATGCAGCATTGTGATCATTTCCCCTCCTCTTCAGTGCTTGCCCTGCTATGAACAAACCCCTGAGAAGGGCTTAGATCCTACTGAGCAGCTTCCTGGCTACTCTGAAGCTGCATTAATCTGCTGGTTTTTACAAAACAGATTAAACTGGGCTTAGCCCATGGAGGGCTGTGATCATGATTTATCAGCTGCTGATAATTTTGGAAGATATTAATGTGGTTAGCAGTTCTCAGCAGGTGTGTGAGTCATAGCTGATGGACTGCCTGGATGTGATTTTAATTAGCAGTAAGGGCTGAATTTAAGAAAAGGGCTGTAGCTGCTGGGCCTAATTCTAGCTGGGTGGTAGCAAACAAAGAGATGTGCCCCACTTTTTGCTTCTCACATCTGCTTTCCACCTGGTCCGTTTGGAAGTACATGTGAGACAGATATCTGTAGTCACCTCACGGCTCTCAGAAAACATGGTGGTCTTAGTTGACTGAAACATTCAGAAACACTGTCAGAATACTGTCTTTCTCCAGTTTTACAAACCTGGGTGCTCTTTCAGTTTGACATGACACTGAGAACAGTGTCAACTGCACTCAATCACACCTTAGTCTAACATGCATTCCTGCTTGAAAACTGAAGAGGTGAAGGATTTCTTGAATACTTCAGAAAGTTTCCCACTCAAGATAAGGCTGAAGACCAGCCAGACCTGAAAGCTAGTCCATACGTGCTGTAGGAAACACTAGGTTTGGGCTTTCTGGCAGGGTAAGCAGCATTGTTAGGAGTCAAGAAGGAAAAGTAGAAGATAGAGTCCTTTGCTGCTCTAGAGGAAACAAGCTGAGGCAAAAAAGCTAGAGCAAGAATGAAGCTCTTTACACTACTCCCAGAAGCAACACAAATAAATTGCAGGGAGAACCTATACAAATCCTAGTATTAGGCCTTGGAAGAGGTATGTCTGACATGTCGTGGATTAGGGATGTCAGTGGTGACAACCAAATGTGTTAATGGCTTTATTTAAGATGATTTCTCAGTGACATAAAAGTGCTGAACTCTACTAAATTCTGCTTTCAAAATATGAGCAGGTCACAGGAATTGCTGCCTGGATGTGTAGGCATAGTTCTGTATTTTGTGCATCAGCTTTAAGGGATGTCACCTAGCCTTTGTCGGTACTGAAGGGCTTATGTGAGCAGAAGAGGTTGGCATTGTTCACAGGAACTTGCATACCATGTTCAGTGTCTCAGTTGTTTAAGACAGAAGGAGGTGCACATATGTGTGCTTATGAGCAGATGAATTACTATTGCCTTTATGGAAAGAATTACTATCAGCATAGCAAAAGTCACAAGAACTGCACACTGGCAGATACCCAAAAAATGTTGTAATTAAGCAGAGGGGTCTCTTCCCCACTACACCAGGGTGGGACATGGCTGGAAGCACCTTCTTGGAGGAGAAGGGGAGATGAATCTGCTGCAGGAAGGCAACAACACTTTTTTCCTTCTTGCCTAAATCTGGTGTGAAGCGATAGCCTCCAAGAGGGCTGACACCATGACAGGCTGGTTGAAGCAAAGAGAACTGTGTCTTCCACAGTCCTTGTGACATAGGCTAAAGAGATGTGTAAAGAATTTTGCAATGTGATTATGTGTTGCAATTTTAAAGAGCTGTATTATCAGAGGAAATACTGGGAAGGCACAAAAATCTTCTCTGGTATGCAAAGCATAGTGTTAGGAAAGGAATTCAGTAGCTCCTTTTCATTATTATTTTTCATAACATCATTACGTTATGTCACAATATTCTAGGCAGTTTGGGTTATTTTGTCACAGTTGGACCTTATCTTCAAAATTTATAACATCCTTTCAGGTATATCCTTCATGTCAAGCTGTTTTTCCTCTGTACTCAATAACATGGCACAGTACTCAGAAAGGATTATTTGCATGTACTTTTAAATACACTCATTCAAAACTATTAATACAATCAGATAACATGAACTATGCATAGACAGGGTTTGTGATTCCTCAGTTCTATCATGGTTTCTGCCCTTAATGCCCTGACATTTGGATAATGGCTCCCTTGTGTCAGGGCAGGGCCTGCCTTCCAGGGCCCATCCCATCCCCTGTCCAGGGGCACCAGGACAGCTCCAGTCATGGGCATTGGCCACCTCCCTAAGGATGGGGACAGGCTGTGGCCAGCCTCAGGCACTGGCCCATGACTGCAGATCTGGGTCAGAATCAGCAGGGCCCACAGGCAGGTACAGGCTGGGTTGCACCATCATGGGGTCCATGGCTCCTCTAAGGATCCAGCACCAAAGTTTTGTCTTTAGAGCAGTTCCCATGGGATAGGATGAGCCCTGATATGGACCCCTCAATAAGGGATGTTGTAGACTCATAGAATCAGTAACATTGGGAAAGACCTCCGAGATCATCAAGCCCAGACTTGACTGACCACCATATTTGTCTACTAGATCATGGCACTAAGTTCCACATCCAGGTATTTCTCTGGGGACAATGGCTCCATCCACTTCCTCTCCAGCTCATTTCAATGCCTGACCACCCTTTCAGTTAAGTTCTTTCTAATGTCCAACCTGAACCTGCCCTAGCACATTTCCTCTCATGCTGTCCCTAGTTTTCTGGGAGAACAGGCCCATCCCCACCTGGCTACAACCTCCTTTCAGGTAGCTGTAGAGAATTATAAGGTCGCCTCTTTTCTCAAGGCTAAACACCCTCAACTTCCTCAGCTGCTCTTCTTATGACATTCTAGAGCCTTCACCAGCTCTACTGTCCTTCTCTGGATCTGCTACAGCACCTCATTGTCCTTCCTGAATTGAGGGGCCCAGCACTTGAGGTGGGCCTTGAGTTTCTGGGCTGGATGGAGGCATGCAGGTGCCACTGAGGAGGTCAAGACCTGGGGCTAAGCTGGGGCTCAGAGCTGTGTGGAGAGTGAACACTGTGGGAAGCCTTGGGGCAGGTGTGCTGTGCTCAGACAGGAAGGGTCAGCAGGGCTCAAGCCCCACAGCGCTGGAGTTCATGGTGGCCTGAGCTGGCCAGAGGGCAGCTGGGGCTCCCCATGGGGGTGGCAGGGCCGGCCTTCATCCAGGGAATGGGACAGCCCCGGGAGTGACAGCGCCCAGTGCCAGACACAGCCCAGTGATCGCTGGGGTCCAAGATCAGGCTGGGAAGTCAAGACAGCAGGTCAGGGACAGGGTCCAGCTATGGATCAGCAGCCCATGGCCAAGGACAACCTGGGCTGCCAGGCAGCAGGCACTGTAACTCCATCAGATCCCACAGGGCAGAGAGGGACAACTGTCATGGCTTTCCTACAGCACCATGCTGGCTGGGAGTCTCCTCCCACATCTCTGGCAGGAAGGGAAATGTGCACCATCAGCTGCACTGTTTGTAAGCTTGCCTTAAACCCTGGCAGCCAAACCTCTGGGAAGAGTGGATGTGAATGGACTCAGGCACTTACACAGGTTTTCTTGAGGTTGAGTTCACTTGTAAGACAAACTAATGATTTTTTCAGCATTGTGCTGTTTTTCTTCAGTGTTTGTGTGTGTTTGTAGCACTTCTATCACAATATTTCTGTTACTGCCCTCTTTCCCAGCCTCCTTGCTTCTTTATCTGTGTTGCAATCTTTTCACTTGGCATCTGTCATCATTCAAAGCACTGAACTCTTCTATCCACGGCACCCTGGAGCTTGTTCACGTCTAACACTACAGCTTCCAGTAATGCTGTAATCAGTATACTGTAGCATTGCTTATTCTAATAGTGTCTGGCTTTGATCAATTCATTCTATAAAAAAATGATCTCTTCATTGAGCCTATCACTTCATCTATGACCATATGGAAGTTCTCAGCAAAGCACGATGACTTTGAATTTCACCACAGCTCTTGGCACTGATCAAACACATGATTTGTCCTATCATTCTAACTTCACTGCATTTTAGCCCTTTGCATTTCATATTTTTATGTAGACAAAGCCATTTTGGCTTTTTGCCACCTACTGCAAGTCTAAGTTGAGTGCCAACAGCAACAATACACTTAATGACAGCAAATGTCTTTAATCCAAATAAGTTTGCTAGTGCCTAGTGTCAACAGCATAAAATAAGGAGCATAATCTATATCATCCTAAAGTAGCATTTTCAAATCCATCTCTTATCTTTAATGCCCAGTTAAGGAACATGATGAGAAAAACAAAGTTAATCCTGTGTATTTTTATTCCTGTACCAAACACTGATGTGAATCAGTTGTTCAAAATCCCACACATTCTTACACAAATATTCAGGAAGTGCTTATGTAAATAATGCATGAGTAAGCAGTTTGCCCTTTAAACAACTAACAGAAAATGCTTTAAAAGGTAATCAAGCATAGCTTGTACCTGCATAGGTATTAAATGAATACATACATACATACATACATACATACATACATAAACATATATATAGTTATGTATTTTCCTAAATACATGTACACCTGAATTGTATAAAGTTAGTGTAAATTCTGAATTTTGTTACCTGTTGTATCCATATATTTGCAAAGCAACTGTTCTAGTGATGAGGATATGAAGTTTTTATTTCTCTTTTACAGCAGTATCGTAGAATTATGTAACAGTTTGAGTTTAAAGGGTCCTTTTAAAGATTATCTAGTCCAAACTCTCTGTAATGAGCTGGGTCATATTCAATTAGAGCAGATTGCTCAGAGCCCCACTGAACATGACCTGGAATATTTACAGGAATGGGAATATTAAAACTGTACTATTAGTAATGGGATACTATAGTACAGAACATTAATATAATCATGTTATCCTCTTGTGACTGCAGTGCTCAATAAAAAGCAATAAATTTGGGATGAACATAAGAATGAGTTTTCCTTCTCTGTTTATGTCACCCAGGACTTCATGATTAACAAGGTGAACAGCAAATATCTCAAACTGCAACTGCTTCATACCACTATAATTTTATGTTACCCTTCTGTTATAGTAAACTATGAAATTGTCTTTTTCCTCAACTTTCCCAGTTCCAGTGATTTCATTTTTCCTTGAAATTCCTCTCTAGATGGTAGGCTAGGTAGGCTCTAATTCAGCCTATGCCTGCTACCCTGCTTGCTTGGTTTCTAGGTTGCATGCATCTGGCAGAGACAGCAGAACTTAGTGCTCATCTGGAATGCACCTTTCTTTCAACACCATCTCATACTTCACTGCCAGTTCTCAGGAATTCTTTTCGTGTTTGTGTAATAGGACCAGTCATATTCCCATGCAGCTCATCCCTTGCCTGGCTGAATTTAGTAGAGATGTCTCTGGGCATTTTATTTCTTCACAACTTTATACAGTGTTTGCACTTCTTCAACTTCTCCAGAAGTCTTTAGTCACTAATTCTATCACTGTAACTTCTAGTTTTACTGCTTGTCCAACTTCTACCTTGTTGTTTAGGCCTCTCATAACTTCCTGGCAGTGCTCAGGACTTATTTGCATGGTCCACCCGCTCTGCAGAGAATATCTTTGGCATAACTCATTATTTATCTCATACATTGTTGTCTCCATGTTATCTTAGGTACCTCCTTTGCAGAGCTCTCTTTTCTTTTATCTAGATAACATCAGGATTAATTTACCCTTAGTTCTTTTTTTCTTTTTTTAATTTTACCATAACTTTCTCCACAACTAATTTAGCATAGCTAAGTGTTTGCTCTAGTTGTGTTAGTCTTCATGAGGGAAATATATAGTCATCAACCAGATCTGTATCAGCATTGGGAACTCATCCAATTAAAAGTTTTGTAACAATTGACATAGGCTGAAGTAGAATTCACAAAGTTACAGCTTACCTGTGTAAACATTCTTGCCCTGCTCCAGAGCTGTCAACTGTGTTTAAGAACTGGCATTGGACAAATTTTGAAAGATAATATTAGTAGTAAAAGAATAGTGTATGTTACTGGCCCAGTGTTCAGTTAAACAGAGACAGCAATATGTCACATAATCAGTTAGTGTACTTGTGGAGTTTGAGGAAAATGGTTCAACAAAGGCCTGTAGCAAAATGTTTTCCCTTTTCTAACTTCATATTTAAACAGTCCTTAAATTCCTGGCTCTTTTCCAACTTTTGTCTGTTCAGTAACAGAGAAAAAAATTTTGATATAATAGAAAACAGTGTTAACAGGTTAACTTTCAACTTTGCCTTGAACTTCTTAAATGACTGATTAACTTACTTCGCGACAGATTATAGAAGAAATGAGGGTTGTAAACAGGACTGCTTACTTCTTTCTTATCACTTAAGTATCTGTTTAATTTATTCATCACTCACACACTCTCTAGAGACAATGCAGGGTGAAGTGCTTGTGACCATGTGTTCCACAGTCATGCACTAGAAAAGAATCAAGATGAAGGCCAAGAAACCACTAAGTCCTCCTTAAGCCATGAAAGTGTAGTCTACAGTTCAAGCGGTGTCTACAGGCACTTCCCACTAAAGTAGGCAGCCTTCAGTGTCCCACCAGCATGACAGTCATTAGTCTTTACTGGATGGGAGCTTGGTAGAAAATGATCTAAGAGTGAGAAGGGGAGTAGACTTAGTAGTTTGTATTGCAGTTTATCTAGAAATAGAAATGCGAGAGCCCTTCCCATGATAATAGCAAGCTAATAGATTTAAAAGAGCAAGGTTTTACTGAGAAGGCACCTCTGTCTTAGACCCAGGGCACTAAGAAACAGACAAGGAGCCCTGTTCTGCTGAGCCTGTGTAGCTCCTCTCAGGGTATGTTGATAAGGCACACTGATGTGAATAGTGAAAGAGTAGGGAGTGATGGGAGAATGTTTGCAAACAGTCATCCTTGCTTTTCCTGTCCGAATAAACAGCTTCTGAGTTTGGGGGGTTTTTTGGTCATTTTGTTTGGTTGGTTTGGTTTTTTGGTTTGGGTTTTGTTTTTTTGGGTTTTTTTTGTCAGTAACAACACTCAGGGAAAGTCCAGAGCAAGGCCTGGATTTAGCATCAGATGTAAAACATGTCTTTGAGCTACTCTGAGTGTTCAGCCAAGGTCACTGTCACTGGGAAGGTTTAAAGAAGAAGAAAGAGATCTAATGACACATCTTCTCAGTATTCTGTGTGAATTAGCATAGTGTTTGACAAACAAACAAATGAAGCCAAACCCACTTTTTTGTACGGTAGATACAGAACAAAAATAATCTCAGCTCTCTGGAATCTGCTTCAAAGCTGGACCCATTTCTTTATTCTCCTCTATGCCCTTTCAAATTTAGAGAAAATATGTATGAAAGATTACATGTAGTTTGATCCCTAATATAAGAACAATGTTACTGCATTTGACAGCAATGCAAAATTGCTTCCTTCCTGTGTAATATTGTCCTCGACATTAAAACAACCTGCTGTATTATAATGATGCTCTGTAGTAAAACCACTTTCCATGTTTTTCAAGCTGTCTGGTTAAAAAAAAAATTCTATTCACTCTAGATATGTGGGATGTGAGTCTACTAATTAGTCTGAAATTAAATTCCTTCTTGTAGTGTAATTTTCTGGTCTGTACAATCATCCTTTTGGGTCCTCCTTCTCAGTCCTGAGCCAAAGGCTGGGTAAAGTGGAAATACCAGATGATGGTTCAACAGGACAGTCTCAGTGAAACACCTCTTGCTGTTTACATGGAATGTTAATGATGCTTCAACATCATTGTTTAACCCTTCTATGAGGTGTGAAAAGTCTATAGAAAAACTGCAGGTGCCAAAGTTCAGTGTGGCATTTTATCACAGCTGTAACAGGGAGAATCAACACTACAAGTACCCAAAGGGAAAAAAAATAGACCACTTTTATTGTCAAAAGTGAAGGTGTACACTCAATATTCAGGGTGATTTTGTCACCAAATGGCATACTCTAATACCAAAGAGAAAAGGACTTTGCTCCTCCTTTAGAGAGGAGGCCAAAAGTACCAGAGAACTAGGAAAGTTATAAATACAGCTGGAAGTTGGAATTTTAAAAGAGTGAAGGCCACACATGTCTGCAAAACTGTGTGTAGGTCCTGCAGCAGTAATGACTGTACACTCAGAAACTGGAATTAGAATAGCTGTTTCAGTGCCTGCTGCTTTAAAAATGATATTTTATTAAGTCGGTTGCATATTTTGAGGTTTCTTCGTAGCATGAGGTTGCAGGAGCTCAGTCAGGGGTGGGACAGATGTTTCTGCACTATGTACTTCATGCAGAGTGTATGAAGCAGTACATTTTCTACACTGATCAAGGAAAAAGTCTCAGTGAAGGCTGCATGAGGCTTATTCTGCTGACTGCCACTGCTCAGGGACCACTTGCTGTATCTGTTGCTGCTCTAGATTTCCTATTCTATAAATATACCCACAGACACTACCTCCTCCAGTTTTAGAGCTGCTTCCATGGTGGCTGGTTATGCCTGAATTAATTTCACAGCCTTTCAATGAGTTATTTTTCAAGTGTTGTGTGATCCTCCTAAAATGTTATGGTAATCCGTTAAATAGCGCTGTACGGTTTGGACTCTGAACCTCTTTTGCTAGACGGAATGGTTGTAAGTTTCCAATTAACTAAAAATTAAGCATTAACTGGAATACTTTAATTGAAAAAAAAAAAAGAAAAAAATTAATTTTTACAATTAGAAATTAGTAAGTAAGTACTAGTAATTAGCTTCTATAAAGTTGTACCTTGACTTTCTTTCTAAACATTTGTAATGCCTGGGGCCTTTCTTAAATCACTCAAGCATGACAATTTCTTTCAGCCACATTAACTTTCTGTAGCAAGTGGTACTGAACTTGTTCAAGTATAATTTGCTTATGTTATGCCTTTTTACTTACACACGTGACTAAAGTACTTTTCTCTCCACACAGTGGCATTAGTAAGTGCCTGGTTTACAGAGAAACATGCTGGGAATACAGATTATAGCTTTCATATTTTGTTTCTGCGGGCTGGGAGCTGCTATTGCTGCTACTGCATCAAATGAGTGGAAAGTCACTAGTCGAGCATCATCTGTTATCACTGCAACCTGGGTCTTCCAGGGTCTTTGGATGAATTGTGCTGGCAATGCACTGGGTGCTTTTCACTGCAGACCTCACCTTACTATCTTCAAAGTAGAAGGTAAGAAAACGTAATTTAACTGCAACTTATGGAAAGCCATGTGTATTGCAAGACATGAGCCTGAGAAGCAAAAGATTATTTTGGCTTGTGCAAGAGGTTATGTTTAAAGCATTGTGATGAATATAAGTAAAGGATCTTGTAGACAGAGTATCAGAAACAACTTTGTAGGAACAACATGTATTCCAAGAAAGACAGTAAGCTCTATTCTGTGGCTGGTGATATATGATAAGTATACTGGACACAGTGCCAGTAATACACTGTCAATATCAAACCACTGTTAGAAGAGAAATGGACTAAATTGTCTCGTGGCTCTAATTTCCATGCCAAAACGAGCGTCCTGCTTGCTACATGGCAAGAGAGGGAAAAATACCAAGATCTGTGACAGCTATCGGTGCTCATTTTAGTATCTGAATAAATCAGAGAGCAAATAACCACATCCATGAATATTGTGCAAATACTCATATACTAGGAATTAAGTTCTAGTGTATACACTTGACTGTATAACAGGCTAATATTTTAACCTTAGAGATAAAAGTGTGCCATTTCAGAATATCCATTTTAATGGAAAGTGTTGGATTTGTAAGCCATCTATCAGAATGTAAAAACAAATGGAAGCTCCTTGCCTTAAGTCAGGAACAGCTTTTCTCAGAGACAGGCACTGACTATAAGTGTACTGTGCAATGTGTTTTGCTTTTCTCTCCATGTGTAAAGCAGTAAATGAAGAGGTTTGTTTTGTGTTTGCTGTTAAGCCTTGTGACAGTAGACAAAAGAGTCTTTTCAGTGAAACTCTGTGCAAGCACTCATGAGGGCCTGCGCAGCAGGACTGCTCTCCCTGGGGTGGACAGCACAAGCAAGCAAGATGGAGTCAGGCTAGAGTAGGAAACAATGCATTAAGACACCAGTATTTATTTTAGGGATCCAGAAAATAAACCCAGGCTGGACAGAAGCAGTCTCCCAAAGCTTTTATGAGACCAGAAGGAAGCAGAATTCTATTAAAATACTAACAGCGAGTGACTGAATGAAATATAGAATGCAACACTGCATGGTTGTTAGTGTATGGTATATTACATAGACAGGGTCATAGACTCACGCATATATGGAAACATGGAAGCTGGAGGATGTTCCAGATCCTTACCTTTTTTTGCCTTTCATGCCTCTGACTCATCAGACTACATGCTGTGACATACAGATCAACTCTTACAGATGATTTTGAGATAAAATTTAACATAATTTTTCTACGTGTTTTGTGATGCCCTGTTTCAAATCATCATAAATCACACGACAGATGTGAATGGTTAAGAGGAGTTTTACTTCTTTTAAAAAATGCTGTTCATCAAAAATTACTTAAAAGGTACAGAAACTCACAGATAATTTTGAAAAGTGAATATTATATTTTGCAAATAACCTTTTATATATTATTTCTGCCAAGATTTAAAGAAAGAAAATCAGCTCTTCCTCTCAGGCATTGTTTAAAGCAATGTAAAGTAACTGCAAAGTACCACTATTGCTATTGTTAGTAGCACAAAAACTGCTTTCAGAATAATCAGATGTAATCTATTTGCCACTTTGCATTGTTACTATTATTTTGATCACTGGCTGATTTAAATTTGAATAAACAGAATATGCATGTTATGCGTGCATCCTTTAAATATATACTTAAGCATCTGGGTAATATTTTGCATATTTGTTTTTAGAGGAACATTAACAAGAAATTCACTAAAGTAGCACACTCTTGTTCAAGCAAGAGAGTAACAAGCTGCTGTAGTGACATTTAGGAAGTCTAATTTTAACTTGCCAGTGCATGCACTAGCAAAGGGTAATGTTACATGTAGCACAAACACTACGGGGAAAGACTGAAGAATTCAGTTTGGAAAACGTGCTAAACATAAACTCCTGATAATCCAAGGAAAACACGAGTTCAACAGGGAAAGGGCTTTGCACTCTCACTCTGTCATAGGTTGTAAAACAATAAAATGCTCAGATTAAAGAAGTAATGAACTCTCATCTCTGTCCTCAGAGCTTCAATATATCATTCTAACTGACATATGGAGGCCAGGGAGGGCTGGCAATATAACTTTTCTTCTGCACGTTCATCTTTTTATGGAATCTATTTACAATTTTTCCCATAGCTGAAGACAACTTACAGAAGTTCCTCATTCCATTCCTATCTTTCCATTTTCAGGTTACCCTGCAGAAAGTATTAGCAGTAACAGCAACACTAGCAGTAACAGTATTATGTTAGTGTAGTAAGTCACTTCTACTCCAAAGCAGATTCATTCAATCGTTAAAGGTTTATTTGCAATTTTTGTGAGAATTTTGCAGGAGAGGCTTCCAAATGGGCTCTATGAAGTTTTAAGAACTTTTGTTTCCCTTTTTCACAGCAAACAAAAAAAATCCAGATTCCAGAGGCCTTTCTCTGAGCAGCATTACCCTGCAGTCACAGGCAGTATGTAGATACTTACCAGAACTGACTTTCACCTCGAGGACTAGTTGTGCTGATAGGAGCATAGCCAAGGCAGAGGGAGCTCAGCTTCTGCAACCCAGCCCAGGTACAGATGCTGAGGGGTTCATGTCTCTGGAAGTCTGGGTTAGCAGGGCCACACTGCTAACAGTATCCAAAGCTAGCTGGGCTGCTGCCAAACGTACATGTGCATTCACATGTACAGCCATGGTGTGCTCTGCTGCAGTGGCTGAAATATTCAGATGAAGATCTTAGAGGGAGATCCTGAATAGTGAAAGCATTATTGCTACAGTCATTTAGGGCAATGTTTGTGGGAAGAAGCAATATGTTTTATTAAATCAACAGCTTTGGGAAAAGTATGCAAAAAAATCATTAATCAGATCTGACACAAATACAGCAAGCTTCAAGCTAAATGTTATCTGGGAACATTATCTGTTCAGTTAACTTGGTTGTGATTATCAGAGCATCAGATACACCCATGGAAATGGTATGATTAAAACCAAGGACCTTTACTCACAAGCATAAACTCACACAGTCAATAAATCCCAGAAATTAAAATTAGCAGTGAGACAATATTGTTTCAAAATCAGTATCCTATGATTAGCCATTCAGTCCTTATCAATTAGAAAGATCCACAAAGACTCTTCAAAGTGTGAGCCTGAGAACTGAAGGTCTGGAGTCTTCAACTCCAGAAAGACACTGACGTTTTATGGCAGAATTTCCACCCACCCTGCCACCTGCTAACTCCCCAGTGCTCCACAGGCAGTAGTTAATCTTTCTTCTCATTCCTCTTATGTATATAATTCTGAATTCTTACAATCCCAGAGTTATCCAGATGTGACAAAAACTATCTTTTAGCTATCTAGTGTGGCTTAGACACTTTATTTAGGTATTTTGACTTTGGTGACGTTACAGAGAGATGTTTCTTTCACATAAAATACAGAATTGTAAAAAGCCAACTAAGCTGTGTCCACATCTCTTTTTTTACAACACTTCCCTAGTCTGTTAGGGCAGCATCTAGGCTTCTTCAAACAGTTTGTCATTTTGCATGCCTTGCCTACAACACTGCATCATGACTCCTCTGTATGTTCTGGTTTTCCATGCCATGAGTTCAGAGAGGTGTACCAGAAACTGAGAGAAATATGCTTCCTTGAACCTTTGCTTTTTTCAGCCTCAAATCACCTGCTGGCATCTTGTCAGTGCCTGTTTTGGCAGAGCTTGATGGGGCAAATAGTGCTTTCCTGATGGTAGTCAGTATGGAACAGGCAATGCCCAGACATTGTGGGTCACATCAGCAAACAGATTCAGAGCTGCATTTTCGTGACACTGCCACTGCAGTGCAACTAAGCAGTAGAAGGAAGTTGATACAAGACAACTGCTGTTGCAGCACCCGCACGCAGAACAGCCTTGCATGGTGAAACACCATTTGGGTTCATCAGGGTGCGGAAAGCAAATCCAGTTGGGCTTCAAGGTGACACTAGCAACTTTCCCAGCGAATTCAACCTTGAGCAGGAAAGGATTGACATGAGAGTGTCCCTTACTCGGCGGAAACTTACTGCCAGGGAAAACACACTATCTATTTGATCGGTGAGAGTCAATGAATCAGCCAGATACACACATGGCAGCCGAGGCCAGGCTTCTCCTCGGAGGAGATGGCACTTAGTGCTAGATCCCCCAGCAGCCAACACTACGGCTTTACACCCCCCCTAAGTGGGCTAGCAGGGGTTCAGGCTGCACACAGAGACGGCTGGGCACAGAGACTGTGCTCCTACTTCCTGCTGCTCGCCAGCCCCCCACGCCCTGGCCGCTGCCCCTGCCGCTCCGTCCCGCCGGGGCCGGCGGGCGCGCTCCTCTCTCCATGGTGCTGCAGGAGCGGCCCCGGGAAGCGCCGGCCGTGCCCGGGGGTGCTGCCGCCCCGCCCGGCTGGGCACAGCCAGCTCCCCAGCTCCCTGGAAAGGCGGCGTGCCTCGTCTCGGCTTTCCCCGGAGGAGTAGCTCCAGGAGAGGAGAGGTTTCATTGTACCCGAGGCAAGCAGCAGCTCTGTGCGCTTTTAGGGGTCACAAGGGAGGGGGCCTGGCCGTCAGCCGGGAGTGAGTGGCTTCAGCTATCATCAGGAAGAGAGAAATCCACCAGGAAATCTTTCTTCTGGCTGATGGTCAGCCACAGGGGACACTGCAGAAGGATGCTCTGGGTAGTCAAAAGGACAGAGTCACGGGGGTCGTGATTTGCAGCTGGTCGCTTGCTCCCCAAGCAGCCCTGGCAGGATGGGGAGGAGAGCTGGGAAAAGGTAAAACCTGCAGGTTGAGGTAAGAACAATTTAATAATTGAAATAAAACAAAATATAACAATAATAGTAGTAGTAACAATAATAACAATATGAAAAAGAGAGAGGAATAAAACCCAAGACAAAGAAGTGATGCACAGTACAAATGCTCACCACCCACTGACCGATGCCCAGCTCATCTCTGAGCAGCGATCAGTCCCTCCCAGAAAACACCCCCCCAGTTTATATGCAGAACATGATTGTCTGTGGTATGGAATGTCCCTTTGGCTATCCTGGATCAGCTCTGCTTTCTCCCAGCTTCTTGTGCACTTCCTCACTGGCAGAGCATGGGGAATTGAAAAGTCCTTGATTTATGATAAGGATAAGTTATGATACTTAACCACAACTACAACATCATCGTGTTATCAACATTATTCTCATTCTGAATCCAGAACACAACACTGTACCAGCTAATAGTAAGAAAAGTAATTCTATCCCAGCCAAAACCAGATCGTGCAATCCAATATTAAGGTTAGAGGAAAACTGTGCCGAAAAACCTTCCTGAAGCAAGCAAATCCTTCTAGAAAATGTGCAAACTGAAGGGAGATATGATTGATTTGTGTTCTTAGGCTGAGCCACCCCTCTGTTAAGCTTTTCTGCCCAACAAGTACAGCATCCGTTTGGTGACAGGAAACCAAAGTCAAAACGGCACTGGCAAAGTTGTGCCAGTATGAAAGAACATATGCACTAGGATCAGTATCTCAAATTTGGGAAAGGTGACCATGAAACATAGACAGAATTCCTCTCAGACATTTTTAACAGCTTAATTTCCATGGGTTTATTTCTTAAACTACTATCCATTTTTCAGCAGGCAGAAGGATCGCTATTGGGACTGATTGAAAGGCTGATTTTAGCATGAGTTCTTTTGTATACGCATAAGAACAAGATGTCAAACTTTATTAATGAAAGGATCTCCACTCTCACAGTTTTCCTCTCCATTGTAGTAGGTTATTTCCAAGCTCATGGCCTCTCTTCTGACATTAAATGACGGAGTCTGTTCTCTACTCAAACAGGATAGCCCGAAACATCCTTCGTTCCTAGAGGAGGCTGGTAATGCACTAGAGGTCTTGAAATGCCATGAGTATATACAGCAAATACTTTTGGAATCTCTTATATTGCATATCATTGCCCCCACCCCAAAAGTTAATTAATAAAGTAAATTGAACAGTTTAGCCTACATAGTAGCTAGTCTGAGACATACTGTGCCTTTTAATTAGGCTGGTTTCAAGTAAGAAAAGGAATTGATTCATATGCAGCAGAGACATTCATGAAGCAGCCCCAGGCAGAACAGATAGGAACTGAAGGAGGTGGCTAACTCCCATGTATCCAAGAGGTTTTTCCCACAGGGAGCTCCAGCAGCAGCTTTGCAGTAGATATAGAGCAAAATCCAGGGCTTTCATGGGATGGTAAGTTCCAGAGGAAGCATCCAGAACCTAGGAAACCCCCCAGAGGCAAAAGAACTCAGTGAAACCTGGATTTGTGGATCTCAAAGCTGACATATAGGTTAAAGATTCTGAAGTGGTTTTCAAGAATTCCTGCTGCCGAGTACTGTCTTCTGTTTGACCACTTTGATTCCAAGATTTTAATCTGTGTGCTCTGAAAATCCATGAATCTAAACCACAATGAGTCACTATTTACTGCTGTTTACTGGGAAGGCTGTCTGGCTCTGGCCAATTACTTGTACCAGAGTAGTCCAGAGCTGGGGGCAGACTGTAAAGACATGTGCCTACTGGCGGATATGCAGCCAGAAAGATACAGAAAGGGAGTCCAAGAGCTGCAGGACTAAACTGCACAGGGCCGGATGGAAAACACTGAGGGTGGAGCCTGCACTGATTGCTGCCAATTTTAGAGAATCTGGTGGTAGGTTACAAAGGACAGATTCCAACCCTTTAAAACCTTCAGGGTTACAGGAAAACTCAAGACCTTGCAGATCAGTCTTCCTTTTTAGCTCATTTACACCTGGCAATTTGACAGCATCTCTGCCTTACTCTTTTTGTGCTCTGAGCCTTCTGTCTTCTCACTGGACAAGGAAAGAGGTTACAGTGCTGAGATTTTTTTCACTTTTGTCTGGATCTGGTATCTAGACAAGAGTAATGTTGCTTTTGCTTCTCTTCACTCATCTTTATGATTTTTGCCACCCAGAGTGGTCTTCATTTGAAGAAAAGTGAAAGGTGTAAAGTGCTGGTATTTGTTGGTGTGGTTCCCATGCAGCTGGTGCAAGGACAGGAATGCAAATCTTGTTATTGGGGCATTAATAACAAAGGTCTTTCATCTTCTAATACATCAGGATAGATTGTTATCTCCACTTTGCTTTTAGCTTTCTTTGATTACTGCTCCATAGCAGCAGAGAAAATGAATAGGACTCAGCAGTAATTGGTATGCAGCCAGCGTCTTAAAATATCTCTGTTGAAACACGTTTTGTACCCTGGTCTGCCTTGTGAGCACTGAGGTGGGTGAGGGGAGCTTCCCTCTGGCATATGTTGAGGAGCCGAAGGCCAATGTACCTCTTCTTATCTTTTTAGCAGTCATGCTACAACCAGAGCTTCATTCAAAGTTCAGAGATACAATCCATTTCATTTTCACGAGTCCCGGCAGCAGCAGGGGAAAAGAGACCTGGCAAAACCAGCTGTGATAGGCAGAGGGTAAGAGAAGGAGACCAAAGTGCTGAATTTGTAAATCATTAAAGCTGATGATTTTGAAATCCACACTGCTGAGATTCAGGCTCTTAAATATTTAGTTTTCCATCATGGAGCAGTGCAAGGCAAAGGAGAGAAGCTAAGGAAATACCTTGACAATGAGTATGGGGAAATGTAGGGAAAAAATATATGTACATAAAAATCTCTCTTATGGTTACTTCATGGACTTGGCTAGGCAAGTAAGAGTCACATGCCCATTGGCAGAGAAAACAAATCACTCCACAGTCAATAGGGGTATTAATCCCTAATGCACATGTTACCCTACCTCTCATAATACTTACACATAGTTTTGAAGAGTAAAGCAAGATGTCATATGAGCACAGCCATTTTATTAGAGATATGCACGTGGGATTCCTCCCCACATCCCACATGCATCGAATCCTACAGTGTCTGGTTATCCTTGTAAGCTTTCCCTGGAGTGGGTGCCGTGGGACTCTGCTGGTTTAGAGGTTGGACAATGCATTCTCTTCGGTGCTTTGTTGATTCAAATTAAATCAAATCCTTGGAGCAGAGGTGTTGCCAGGGGCAGCTCCAGAGCCCCACTTTTTCAGGGTATTCATTAGTTGACTCAGTCCTGGTGTCAGTACTGTGAAGGACCTCTGGCTGTGCCCAGTAGATTCCTATAATCCACCCATGTCTCTACAGATGACATTGAAACCTCCTGTATGACTTTCCTCTTCAGGGATGCATTTCCCAGAACAGGAGAGAGCACATCACCTCTGATGTCTGTGCCTTAATGTAGAACATCCTTAAGTGCCAGAGCCCTTCTCAGCTGCTGAATGGAAAACATTTATATTTTCAATTCAGCAAAGCACATGCTGAAATTCAGGTACATGCAAAGTCCCCTGAGAACATTTCATTCATATCTCCCCTTAGATACCTTGTGCTGTTCACCTAGACATTTGCCACTTACATTTCTACAAAATTACATGAAACAGTTAAAAAAGCAGAGGTACCAAGCACTTCTAAAGACCATGCCCAAGTCTACTGATACTTTCATTTGGCAGCTATGTTTCATTTTTACTCTTAACTTTTCTAAAGAAAATGTATGTTAGTCTGGAGGTAACAAAGCTCTAGACAAACACCTCCTGAGGATTAACCTGCTTAAAGATAGACTTTTTAAACTCCACATCCTGAGATAAGATATGCTGTACTATTGAACAGTTTTCTATAATCAAGACTTCAATGTGGTCGATTTTAAAACTGCACACCATCAACAGGATACATCATTAATATTATTTTATAAGATTATTTTACTCCAAATTTTTACTTCCAGCCCCTCTAAAAGTTAATCATACAGACTCTACTGGTGTTTGAAAGAGTGCAATTGCATAACCTGGCAGTCATAATGAGAACTAAAATGGAATACTTTAAGGTTCTCATTCATGTGCTTTCATAACAGTACATACTGGTTTTCTACCAGGTCCACTCTAACAATTTTTATAGTCACTGTTACTTTTGCATCCACCTAAGATGTGAGGCTGCTCTTCTGCAGATACCAATCAGAAACAAAGATGTGTTTAGGGCTCATATTCAGGGCAAAGCACACTGAATTGTATTTCCAAAGGAAATGAGAGCTCAGAAGGTCTAAATTTCCTCTGTAGATGGAAATCTGCCAAAATCTTATGTTGTTAGGAGACTGCCTTTTCCTTCTTCACAAATGAATTTCTAAACAATAACACAGAATGTCACATAAAAGCCTTTCTATTGATATTTCATCCTGCAAGCAGCAAAAGCAGAAACCAAACCCCAGCCAGTGAGAAAGAGTGAAAGTGGCTCCCTGTCCATATCTCTGTGCAGTGTTTATTGGGTGACCAGGAGAACAGGACTCTTGGCATGTATAAACAGCTTCTCCACTGCAAGCTCACCACGTGCCCGAGCTGCCCCAGGCTGGCATCACATCCCAGCAAACATCACATCACATACTGGGCCCTGAGTCAGCCACCTTTTGGTAATTACAGAAATAGTTATCTCACAAAGTGGGAAAAAGAGGTAATTTAATTAACTAACTAACTAACTGATCATTAAGGGCATCTGGCTTTTCTATATCATATTTTTAATTGAAATGTTCCACCTTATAAAACAGATGATACAACTATATTCCAGCAAAGTTAACGCAATAGACAATTTTAGTTTAGCTTACACCACCTGTCAACATCTTCATGCCACATGTAATTTTGTTTTACTCAGTGGCTATTGCAAACCCTCTGATATCATGCTTACTTAATATTGTCCCTTGAAACCCAATTCTTTGCAGAAATGCAGCGTTTTCAAGCATCAGTGCCTCTTGTGCTTCAAGGCTCGGATTCACTTCATGGCCAGGACATCCTGCACTGCCATAGCCATCCTTTGGCCTTGTCTTCACCCCCAGTCCATGGCTCAGCTGATTTCCTTCAGAGCAGTAAAGCTCCCCTGCCCTGGCTGGTGGTGGTGGTCCCTCTCGAGGGGCTGTGCTTGGCAAACCAGGGAGGGAGGCAGGAGCAGAGATGGCAGCTGAAGCCAGCAGGCTGCAGGGCCTGTCTGTAGGCAAACTGCTGCCCATATGTGTCTGAGGGGTGTGGTGGGCTCTGAGAGGGATGGCTGCACTGTGTGGTGAGTCCTTCCCCTCTCTCCCCTCGGCACGCATGGAGCAGAACACTCTGTGCATTAACAGAAATAAGGCAACATTTCCAGCCAAGGTACTTAACTCGAGTCTGTTTGCCAAGTGGCTTCACTACCTTCTTTGGTTAAGGTTAAGAGAAATGTTGTTGTTCAAAGGAGAAAACAAGTGGAGGTGTTTTCCCCCCTCACCCTTCCTGTCTACGAATTCAGGCATCCCTGGTCTGCAGTTCCTTATAAACAAATGAAGGAGCTTTTGTGGAGCCTGTTGATAAGAGGTACTCCACACTGCTCCACATCCCACCAACATTTATTATTATTTTTATGTATGCAATAATATGCAAATGTTTGACTGCTTCCTAAGGTCACTCACTAATTGTGCTGTAGTGTGGTGATTGCTCTGGTTACTGCAGAGGCCTAAGGTCAAGCTCAAGGCAGTGTAGGACAGACAGGTTGTCAGGGCTGGCTGATAAGATTTTCACCTATCAGCAAAGTCTATATGTTCATGACTCAGATACAACTCAGTGAGAGGACAACTGGGAGATAGGAATGCCTCTCTCCTGGGAACAGTTTGCAAGGAGATAAAACACTTGCAGACAAGGAAAGCGAGTCTGGTGTATAACAACTGGGTCGTGGGGCAGGAAGAGACCTCCTGAAAAAATACAAGGACTGCAGCTGTCCAAAACACATCAGATCATTAAGAAAGCAGAAAATGAGCTTGCGAGGTGCCAGGCTCTGCCTTGACCTCCTGGTGACAATTTGGCCACCTTTAGGACAAGAGGGGCTGGACCCAAGTTCTCAATTTCAGCAAAGTCTACCCACTCAGCTGTGAGAAATTAGATGATGTCAAAAAAATTCTAGCATTTTGAGCAGCAGAATTGGTGAGACCTCTTCTCTGAGGACTCTGAGTGCTTTAAACTACCTATTCTTTACAGCTTTAAATCTTAGATAATCTCAAAAATCTGTATCTAACAACAGAGATCCATATTGTGCCCCCTTGCTCATACATGCTCACAGCACATGGTTATAGTTCTTAATACTGAAGGGAAAGCACTGCTGAACAGGAGGCAGGAACTAGGAAGCAAATAAATGTATTTAAGGCCTGCAAGACCCCTGAGAAGATCTTTAAAAGAAGAAGGAATTATGAGGAAAAGTCTGCTCCCAACCAAGATTTATTTCTATTATGCATGAGCCATTCAAAGTGGATTTTAGAGCCAGAGACTTTTTTCACTGGCATTGCTCACTTTTCTCAGTAAGTGAAAGAAATAACATTACTTCAGGGTCTGAAGTTCACTGGGTTACATCTGCTTTCACTCAATTCTACCAACAGCAATATTTTTGAAATGGATTTATTTCTTTTTGTTTTCCTTTTCTCTCAACATCCCTGCAGCCTTACTGTCTCCTTCATGCCGCTAGCAGAGACAGGATCATAAATTAGGTCAGTGCTATGTCTGACCTGGTAGTTGCTTAGGTAATCTTAAATTTTTATAATCTGTCCTCTGCTTTGCCTCAAAACATCTACCTTCTTTCTAAATAACTTACTGGAACCTCAGCAGAAAAAGAATTCCCTTGAGCTTCTGGTCAGCTCTGGGGCCTGTGTAGATAGACCAGCACGGATCAATCCAATATTCAGGATCCTCTCAGCTGAAATCAGTCAATGCATACACATCGTATACACTGTTTCACAAAAGGAAAAACAAACAACAAGCCTTTTTAAAATTAGTTTGTTTATGTGAGATGGCTTCTGTTTGGCCCAAGCAAAGCCTCTGCTGCTGTTGTGTGTCCATTTTGGGTACTACACTTGAAGCATGATGCAGAGCACTTGGAAAGGGCACACAGATAAAAGCAACTAGAATCCCTCAAGTTTATGAAACATGACCTATGAAGAAGGACTGGGAGAGTTGAGACTGTTTAGTCTTAAGAAGAGTAGACTAGCTGTAGGCTAGAGATAGTCTTCAAGTACGTAATAAGTGGCTGCAAACAGGAAGAGTATAATCAGTTCCCCGTGTCCAGTGGTAATACCACAGGAAATGGTGAGACTGGATTACCACAAAGAATTAAAAATCAGCAGTTTTATCATTCTGCCCTACAAGCAACTGCCCTTTTTTTGTCTGTCTATGGACAGCCTGCCTCTAACCCTTAGCTTACTTTTGTTACTCTGCAGTTGTTTCACTCTGTGATTACCTCCAATATCTGTGATATCTGTGATACTTGAATCAGCTCAGCTTTATACCCCATGTTCAGTTCTAGCTGCCAGAAGGGAAATGTGTCCCTTGGTGTCCTCACCTCTCCTCTCTCTGGGCCCCCCGTTTGAGCCTGTTAAGGTGGAAAGCCATAATTCAGAAAATACAATTTATAAACTATCTAATGCCAGTAGTATTTGGTCTACAAAGGTCTTTCTGATCTCCAAAGGCCAGTTGTTGTTAAACACTCTTTCACTTTTTAAATAATTATTTTCTACTTTTTTTTTTCCTGAATTTGGACTTGACATTTTGCTCTGTGATTGCAGAGCACTGAATTCTGTGCAACACACTTGATGCCCATGACTTGGCCTAGATGTTGCTGGGAGACCTACAGCCCTAAGCAAAGGCAGCAAACTCACATTCATCCCATTTTACTTCTCTGTGCTAGTTTTACTGCCAAACAATATTCTCCTAGCATATCTGAAAGAGTCCAAAACAGAAGGGGGGGGTGGCGGCGGGGGGCCAGGGGACAGGGAAAGACATTATAAGCCAAACTCCTTGAAGTACTCAAGCTGTACATTACCCTCCTTCTATCACATACAGGAATCTCGGATGGTGTGGGTCCTACAGTTCTCCTTTCTTCCTGCCTGGGAGTTGTGCTGATTCATCAGGCACCTGAATCTGGACATAGATAAGGTGCTAAAATTGCAGGACTGGATCTTAAACAGAGGTTTAGGACTCATACTAGACCGATTTAAACAACAGAGGTGTAAAATGTATGTTAGCTAATCACCCTGTTATCCCCTTATAGTCAACAGGAACAGGAAATCCTGACCCCTACTGTGATATGCCTACAGCAGGTCAGAGGAGCAGTCCAGATATGCCAATTGAGAGTAAAGCAGATGGATGGTTAATGAAAGTATGCACATACTAGGCAGGATTCAAATGAATCCTATCCTGATTCTAAAGATACCTGCAGGTGGATCCCCGTACCTCAGATCAGCTGGATGTAATTCATTCCTAGAAATTTCAATCCAAACATGAGTGCACATGGAAGGCAATTTCCTTCTCCCCTTGTGCAGCTAATTTCCTCATATTTCACATCTCTCCTATTCTGTACCTGAAGGGAGAAATACTTTCACCAAAAGCTGCTGCCGGGGCAAAGCACTGCAGCCTTTAAATTTTCACCTCAGATCAAGGAGGCCCTCTTCATCCCACATCATTCAGTCTTCACTGAATAGACCTTTATCTCCCCAGGACTCAGACTGTCCCTGATGGGCAAAGCCTTTTCACCCCCTCTTTCCCCACAGCCCAGATGCCCCACTTAAATCCATGTTCTTCTTTAGCTATTGTGTGGTGATGGGTGTGAGTATGGAAAACAAGTCTCTGATAGGAAATTGCTGAGAGCTGTCATCTCTAGATGTAGAGGGAGTGCCAGCTATTTCAAAACTAGCCTGCCATGTATTCCTTTGATCAAGCTTTTACATAAAACATACTCTGTGTGCTCATGTATGCACACAAATTCAAGTTGTCCCTTGCTTCCCTTGTTAAAGATGCTTCACTTCTTGAAAGGTCCTCCACGAATCCCGGACTGGTGGAGAAGTGGGCAAAAAGGCTATTCAAGAGGAAGAGCCAGTGGAGCTCAGTCTATAAGGCTATATCATTACCAGGCAGTTCTTAGTAAGAATGGACATTTTCATGAAGTGTTTAGTAGTTAGAGTGAACTGAAACTCTATAAACCCTTTCCAAATGGGCCCTTTGTTGAGATGTTGGCAGTATGTGTCTGGCTGGAGTCAAATAAATTAGTCATCAGATAAATCAGTCATGCCAGCTATGAGAGTGACACCAAAATACACAGAATGTTTTAGTCAAATCCATGAAACAAAAGGAACAGCAAATCACATTTAAAATTCCCCCATGTAATTTATGCATAATTAAGCTTCTAAACATGAATGGAAGAATGCTGATCCAGAGTATGTGACGATGAAGATTGTATCTTTGAAAGCAAATGGGGATCTCCGGATGCAATTAAAAGTAATTTTTGAGTTGCTAGTTCCAAGTTCCTACTGGCAAAATCCAAGAAGTTCAAAGCCTGAGTAATTCCTAAATTACTGCAGTTTTGATGCCAGGGAAACTCCGCAGATTTTGGAGTTACATCAGACTCAGACTTCATGAGGCCAACAGAACTTACTCCTTTCAGAAACAGATTGTCAAATACTTTAAAAAGAAAGTGTCAGAAAAAGTTTATTGAAATCACATTCTACTGATACAACAACAAAATTTGGGGGATGTGCAACATATGGCAACCTTAGTTGGAGTTAGGTAACATGAGTGCTTTATCCCAAACATGTTGCCTTAAATAATCTACCTTTCTAGTCTAAAGTACACAAATGGTCTGAACTCTTTTAAATTTTTCTTGTCCTAAAATACAGAAAAATAATAACAGCAATGTTCATATAATTAATCCACTTATGATTAGCTCATATATTAATCATTATTGTAATATAAAATATTTTTTTAAAGCTACTTCTTTTACTTATGTCCTTACATCACTTCTCTGAGTGCCTGCTAGTCTGGCAAAGGACACAAGTCCTGGAAGGGAAGAAGCAGGGTGTGTGAAAATCAAACAGTGTGGCTGGGCAGCAGCTTGTGGGAGAGAAGGAGCACTGCTTTTAATTGGATTGAGGAAGTTAAAAATGTTGTGAGAAAGCTTTTCTTATCTACTTAGTGTTTGTTTTCCAATAGCTCCCATTTCAGCCCAAAATACTACATTTTGGATGCTTAATGTCAGATAAGTAAGCAGATTAACTGGCCTTGTGCATAGAGGATTCAATTCTCATGGGCTTCAGATGTCTGCACTGAGATTTGGAAATGTGACCAGTAGTGCTTCTTAAGTTTGGCTTCTTTTTTACAGTAGTTCATATACTATTGAATTCCATATCTAGGTTTTAATTCCAGCAGTAAAATTACATTCTGTCTCTTGAAGGATAAAATTTTATTTACATTGGAAAATCTATGCCACTCTCATTTTTACCATAAACCACAGAGATTTTAGAACTGACATGGACTAGAAGGAAAATATAGATGTGGAGGGTGCTTAGGACATTTGTGAATCTGATTCTGCTTCCTGAGATATTTTCACCGCTCTGCTGTCACGTGTATTCACACATTTGGGTCAATACATCTCTCTGATGCAGTGTTCTGCAAAGGAACCAACCAGAGGCATTGTGCTCTACTTGCACTTATCAGGAACCACTAAAATCTGAACAAAAGCTGATTACGTATTATTGGCTTCTAGGAATACGTCCTGCAATTGGCACTGTGCAAACACAGAGCACAAAGCAGCTCTGTCCCAGAGTATTTATAATCTAGGGAGCAAACTTCAAAAGAAGTGGGCAGGTTTATGCCATAATGGAGGAAAAGGAAGGAGGTAGAAGAGGATAAACCTTGTTTGATCACACTTCTTCACCAAAAGCAAGAAAAAAATTCTTTTGGATTGGTGGGGTTTGTAGGCTTGTTGCAAGGCTCTTCCTCCAGGGCACTGGGATTTACCCCGCCAGTCACTGCTGCATTTCCTGCCTTGTAAAAATTTCTGTCAAAATCAAGAGGGCACAGCACCCCACCTCTCCTCTTGAAATGTTTTATGGCTTGTAGTTCTTTGTTGTCTTGAAGAAAAGGATGAAAATATCCAGTCAGCCTGCACCCAGAAATGAGGCAGAAGCCAGAACCCTTTGTCACAGCTGCACCACGGGATAGGAAACCATGTCTGTGACAGCAGCAGCCAGGGGCTTGGAGAAACCCCCTGCTCTCCAGTGCCCATGGGACTTCTGGACCTACTGGAACGAGTCCAGAGGAGGGCCAGCCACTAAGCTGATCAGAGGGCTGGAGCACCTCTCCTATCAAGACTGGATGAAATAGTTGGTGTTGTTTAACCTGGAGAAGGGAAGGTTCCAGGGAGGCCTTACAGGAGCTTTCCAGTACCTAAAGGAGGCCTACAGGAAAGCTGGAGAGGGGCTTTTAACAAGTGCATGAAGCAATAGGAAAAAGGGGAATGGCTTTAAGCTGATGGAGTGCAGGTTTAGATATATATCTAAAGAATAAATTCTTTACTGTGAATTTCTTGAGGAGAGGATATTAGACAACAGAGATTTTCTGGGAGAAAGTTGTCTTTAGATTTTATTCTATTCAAACAACAAATCCAAGGTTGAGAAGAATATGTACAGGGAACATTTTTGTAACTTCATAAAAACTAATGTCTTGATCATACAGATTCTCAGTAACCATCACAAAGGCAAAAAGTCTCAGTGGAGGAGATGCCTTGTGCTGTCCCTTCCAAACTTGTTTATGACATTGTTGGTTGATACAACTGAGGAAGTAAAGATGGTCATCCTCATCAATAATGTGCTCTTAATTGCATATTTTGAGACCTCTATACCATAAGCCAATTTGAATTTTCCCCTTTGGTACAGTTCATGCATCTCACACTGTTCTTTTATTTTTTCAAAAGTATGTTTCAATGTAGACACCAGTCTGGTCCTAATTATCTGAACAGGAATGAGATGAGTTGGCCACTTACCCAAACTTCTGTGTTATACCTAGGGAGACACAGATAAATTCTTTGAGTTTCTATGTTGCTTTTCTATTAATAATTAATTTATAGTATCATAGAATTCTTGAGGTTGGAAAAGTACTCCACAATCATGAAGTCCAGTCTTCAAACTTTATGATCATCCATTACACATATATGAGAGAAGCTGTTATAAAGCCATTTACAGCAGAAACTAGGGTCCAAGAAACAGCTGTTAGGGGAAGAACTTCATGTAAATACATCAAGAATTGTCCTGCTGGCAGGATTAAGAAGTTTGGTGTGGTCCTCTAGGATAAACATTCCTAAAAATTTGATTTGGGGATCCACAAATTACTGTCCACACAGTAAACCAAATCTTTCTCACCTACAAAAAAAAAAAAAAAGAGAGGGAAGTGTCACTTTCCTCAGAAACAGGTTTTCTTCTTTCTCCTGTTCCCCTCGCTGTTTATGCTGGCATGATCAACAGGACTTGATTTGGAAAGAGGAGTGGTTTTTCAGTGGATAGTTCTTTTTGTCCTTGAAATGCCTAAGAAACTTGTTGTTTATCTGTGGGGTTTTTTCCATTGATTTATTCCTATTTCTAGAGCTTCAGAACTTCACTCTGTTTCCACTACATGTAAAACATTATGAAAGGTTCTTTATATGTTTCATTTGAAATTGTGTCTTGCACAACCCTTGGATATTAATGCAAATGATTAAAGTTTAAACTTACACCCAGCACTTGTTAATCTGCTTATAGCTTCCCTCAGCGATATCAGTGAAAAGGTATACACCAAACCTGATATAATTAACCACGTTTATGTAAGTTTGGAGTATAACATGTCATTTAAAAGGGTGATGCACCTCCTTTTATGTGCCTGGGAACTCCAGGGGACCCCTCCTCAGAGCACTGTGACCCATCGTGTCCGGGGCAGCACCTGCCCTCAAAAGGGGCATGCAGGGCTGCCAGGGAGCTAGGTGCAAGTCTAACAACCATCTTACAAATAATGTGACAGGATTGGGAATAGTTTCATTTACATGCACACTGTCTCAATAGCTTGTGCTGTAGCTGTGCCAGCAATAACAGGGTTCCTATTTGCTTGCTGTGTTAATAAAGGATGAAAAGCAGCAGGTTCAGCACAGATCCCTGCAGACCCCTCTGAGGGCACCGTGGCCAGGAAGGTACTGATGATTGAGTGAGTATTTGGCATCCTGCCTTAGGTGCTTTCAGCAAACCTCATATTGTTTTTATTGAGTGTGAAAACTCAAGTTATACAACACTAAATTACACCTTTCTATCTAGCTGTCCTTCTAATCTATCAGGAAAGAAATTAGATTGATTTGACATAATTAATCTGTACTGACTGTTACACGTTTCTTCATTGTTTTAAAGGTACTTTGTCGGAGTCCAGGGAAGCCTGAAAGCTTCTCCTGCTCCTCTCGTGGTTTCTTTATATCCCCAGAGCTCCTCAAAAGTGTCCTAGCCAGCAACCTAGGCTTTTGGAGAAGATCCCTCCACTTTTGGGAGAACCTGAATGCACCAGAGAGGTGAAGAGATTTTTGTTTGGTGTACCACGGAGAGTTTAGTTGTAGTTTTGGGATCTTGCTCTGTGTATTACATAGGGACAAGATGGAGATTTTTAGGTGTGGTTTTTCCTTCTTTCTTCTTCTCCTGTCTCCTCATTCTCTTCCTCTTTTCTCTGACACCAGTTCCTGTGGTGTGTTGGTTGGTGGAAAAAAGTTAGCATTGAAAAGACATATCAATAAGATGAGGGTTTACTGGTGTTGAAAAGAAAATAAGATACGTATTGTTTCTTGAATGGTTGTTAGTAAGATATAAAAGGTAGCTGCTGATCTGCAGCCATTGCCCTTTCTGCCCTGGTGTTCTCGGGGGATGCTGTCTCTCCCTCTGAGGTTTTGATAAGACAAATAAAAACAACTCTGAAACAGCAGAAGAAGATCTCTTGCTGCATTTTTTCCAACATGACGAACCAAAGGAAGAAAAGTCCCAGGGCAGAGGACAGGGGGCCCAGACCTTTGACAGTACTTTAACAATTAGTTAATTTCACTACCTATTAAAAAAAGCCATCCAATAGTTGATGCTTGGTGTTTTGGGTTTTCTTAAAATGTTTGGCCCTGTTTGTCTATCTCTATGTTTCTGCCATTTAAAAATCCTCTGCAAACCTGAGAAAGCTCCATCTGTGGCACAAAATAGAGCAGGGCGGGCTGGTGATCAGGATTGCTCAGGGCACACTCAAGAGCAGATATGTGTTGGGGCGAGACAGCTGGTCTCAAACTGAGCCATAAAGTTTTACAACTGGCAACCAAGGTCCAATGCCTGAGCTCATTTCTCAGACCTTCTTTATAGAGAAGTATGCATGTACAGAAAATTGCATTAACTTCTTTAAGGCTACTTCAAACTCATTATCTCATTCCAGGCTATATATAGGATATCTGCCTTGTCCTCATAAAGCAACAGCCTTGGTCTGCCAGAAGTGCAACACATGGGCACAACGCCTTGGCAAGTTGCCCACTGAGTAATTCCTGCCCCACCACCGTGCCTCCAAGATAAAGAGAATGTAGCAAGGGCAGAGAACTTTACCCATTGAGATGCCACTTCTGATCTTCAAAGACCTTTAAAATAATTTTCTGCCTTTAAAACGCTTTTCAATGTAAAAAGAATGCTTCAAACAGGTGGAAATACAAGGTCACACATACCACAGCCCTTCAAATATGTAGTATTTAGAAATCACCCTCTGAGGTTTTGGCTCTATGCCTGCATGTAGGGATTTCTCAGACAACATTTTTGCCTGATCCCTCACAAGAGAGCAGACAGAAGTCAGGAAGCGTCAGGTCACATATTTACTTCAACTTATAGCTTATAACATCAGACAGGAAGGTCTCTCTTTCCATACTTGCTGACTACCACTCTCATACTGTCCCAGATTCTCCCGTGGTTCTCTTTCATGCCTAACTCCTACTTTCAAGACAGCTTTTGAGGGCTAAAGGAAGACTCCCCAGAAAAAAAAAGCAGCAAGGTTTCCTGACATGAGCAGATTAAGACAAAATTGCCCTGGTGTCCTTCACTGTATGAGAGGTTTCAGACTGCAATGATGTGAGGAGTGTTCAAATCTCACCAAGTACTACACAGAGACATAGAGAATGAGCAAAATGTCTCAGCTTCGGGTTTTGTTTAACAAGATCTGGCAGACTATATTTGCAAAAAGCTTGCTCTTGGTTTCTCCACAGATTCTTTGGATCTGCTTCCCTCTAAAGGCCATTTAGTGAATTATTGTAATGTCCTGAATGTCAATCAAGTCTTAACGTGGAATCAGTTCTCAGATGTGTTCTTGATCTGGAGAGGTATTTGAGCTCTATGAAGGAGAGAAGTGAATACTTTCATGGTTATTTCTTGTTGTAAGACAGTTTAAAGGAAATAATGTACCAGTAAAGGCAGAGATTTATATCAGCAAGCAGATGTTTTCATGATAAAATCTATCTAAAAATGAGTGTCAAGCATACGTACTTTTGTAGTCCCTTACTGCACAGAAAAGTGAACCACAAAAGTGAACTGGTTTATCCCAGGCAGCAACTGGGATCTGGCCACCTTTTCTCCTAATACCATGCTCAGAGTAGTAAGGGATTGTCTTCAGATGGGCTGAGGCATTTGACCTCTCAGGCATAGCTGCAGTATTGCTGCAGTTTCATGTGTTCCCAGGTAAGGAATTTCGTGGTGTAGTAGATCTTGGGCAGGCTGTGTCTTATATCAAAAGCTGAACTGCTCCTTCAGCTGAGAGGATCAGATGAGCCATGAAACCGTGACCTTTAGCTAAGGTGTTGGACTTCCATTGAACTCAGTGGATAAAGAGAATCCCGAACTGGAGGGGCATACTAAGAAATTGGTCATTTTGCCTGCTCGGTTAAGGAAAAGAAAAAAAGAAGATATGTTTAAAGTATTTGGGCAGACCATGGGAAATAGGACAATCCCTAAGTATACTAGTAATCTGAGTAATAATCATTGTCAACCAGCATTTTTGCACAGCTATACACCTTAGCACTGTATAGGGGAGAGGATCCAATTTTAGGTAAATGGAGTACATCTCTCCAGTTCTCTCTGCAGAGGGAGCACAGGACTTTACACTCCTGAATTAAATTGAATTAATGGGGGCCTGAAAGAAAGGTTCATACAACTTAGAAGGGGAGAATTGAGGTATTTAAACACAGGACATCTTAAAAGTTCTTAAAATACCTGAAACTTTCTGCAGGCCTGGCAAATGTGGTGGAGAAGACACACACGCCCCAGCCACGGCACTGGAAGGTGCTTTAGGACAATTAAAATGGCATTAGCCTTATATGCTTTTATACCTCCATTGCTCCTTTGCTGTTTAGATTATGCCAGTTGCCCTAATCAGAGAAGAAATTGTCCTTTGGGACAATTGTCCTGCCTCTTCTCTCTCTGCACACTGTTAGAATCTGCAGAACAAATTTGAGGCAAATCTTTTACCTAAACCTGGCTAAGCTGCACCCTACCCAGATATAAAGAAGTACCAGTAGGGCTCCTTATTAGTGTTTTAGCCCCCTCCAGGTGTAATATGAATCCAGGTGACTCCTAGCTATTCGGAGTCAGACTGAAATCTCCAGGTGCATTTGCCTACACTGACTGGGTCTTTACCAGGCCCTTCATCATCCTCATCATCATTGTCCACTCTTTACACCAACTATTTTGGTGGTAATTAATTCATTTGCCCAAAACATAAACCGGCATGTGTTTCTGAGGACAGCAGGCTCCAGAGATTAGCTTTGCCAATAGACAACACCTTTTTAGGTTCTTTGAGCTGATTCTAAATCCAGTTTTAGTGTTTTTTATGACTGCTCACCTCTCCTTTATGTATCCATGCAGCCTGCCCTGCAATATTCTGCTTGATGCCTGCTGTAAACAAGAGTACTTTCACATACCTCTCTCTTTCCAAGGTCAATCTCAAACTATAAAGCCTATACAACTGCCATTGCAAGGCTCAGATGTGAAAAACAAAATTATATTGTATGGTGAAAACAACTGCTTTCATGTATTCAAAAGCACTACCAACCAGGTCACTTACTGTGATTTACATTTAGTTCTCTTGAAAAGCTGAAAACTTAATGGTATCTGGAGAACTGCTGCTTGGAAAGTCAAGTAGACTCATTCTGCAATTCCAGATAATACAAATAGAGTTTACAGTGTACCATTGAGGAGATCAGGCAAATCTGTAGGGAAAAATGAGTACATGTAACAAATCAGTACCATATTGGCTCATTTTTCTATAAAGGCAGGGGAAAAGTGGCAGAATATGTCCCACATACACAGGTCTCTAACCTGCAAGAATGAAGATGCAGCTCCTGCCCAGGAAAAAATGCACCACTGACTGTCACTGGGAATGGAACTTTCCTTAGGAAGGACAGCTTTTTGGGACCTCGTGAGAGGGAGGCAGATGGCCATTTTAGGCTGTTGCCAGCACGTTTTCTCCTGTGTTCCTGCCTCCCATCAAACTGGGAATGAATCCCTGCATTCAAAAATCTCCTGCAGTAATTTACAATTGTGGGGCCATTGAGAGATGTGAATCCTCAAAGAAGAAAACACTGGTCCTTGAAATATAAGGTGAACAATTAGAGGAGACATTTAATTTGCCCCATAACATCTGAAACTCTTCAACACAGCACAAACATAGCTGAGGCATCTGAAAGAGAAAAAATATAGAGTAAGTAGGTGGGATAAAGTTGGATGAGTCAGTAAAGCAGGAAGAAGTCATCCATTTTTTTTTACTTTAACCTGTGAAAAGGAAAACATTTAATATGCAAGAAAACAAAAACAGTGGCAGAAGAGTAAAGTGTAGCAAAGGATTTCAGGTGGGAATTTAAGCAGGTGAAAAACCTCTCCCTCCCCCACAGAGATGCCATGAAATGCAAACGGAGACCTGTAGAAGTCCATCAGATAACTCAGATGAAAAGAATCATCAGGGTTTGACCAACAAATGCTGAGGCCTACTCACATGGCAAATTTGCAGTAGACCTTGCCTGGGAAAAACATTAGTTTTAGGAAAATAATCCACATTGGAGCTTCCTTACTAGCCCACCAAATGCCAAAGAACAGAACAGAACAGACATTTGCATGTGGGTCACTTTGGACAGAATACATTCGCCCCAAAAAATTCCCACCAACTCCTCCCACTCCACACACTAAAATGTAGCAGCCTTGTAACAAGAACAGATGCAGAGCTACTCCCAGTGGCCACCTCAGAAGTATGTGTTAATTAGCTGCCGGTTCTGCAAGTGCCGAGGAAAAGTTCTCACTCACCTGCCTCCCTCGCCACCTGCCAAGTATCAGAGCAGCCCAGTGCCACAGACCAGAGTGGCATCATCCTGCCAGCTCTGCCTCCCAGGAGTGGTAAATGATTCAGTGAACAAGATCTGCCTGAATAGACATCTGAAGTGATGCCTGTAATTCAGTGGAGGGCAGTAAGAGGGCATGCCAAGGCAAACACATTCCAGGCGACTTGCAACACTGTGTGAAATTTCACCCTATCATAAATAACACAGTAAATGTGAATGTTGCATTTCCCAAGGTACTGGTCAGACACAACCTTTTCCCTAAAGAGCAGACATGGAGGAAACGTATCACTGCTGCTTCTCAGCCCTAAAAAGGCAGATCAGATGGATTCCTGCAGCAAGGATGACAGCCTTATCCACTCGTCCCACCTGCTGCCTCGGGGATAAAGAAGGATATTTCAAAAGCCATGTACTCTGGCTGTCAGGGCACACACAGTGCATAAATACATGGGAAGACAATGAACAAAGGTGTATGCCTTCATCTTTCCTGATGTGACCTTTTCACTGTGTTCTAGCTGTTCACCGTATGATAACTTGATTTCACCATAATTTGAGTCCATACCCTACCACAGGCATGAAAGCAAACCCACTTGGTATGATGAAAGCAGATTTTTTTGTTTGTGTCTATACCTTTTTTGTAAATAATCAGGTTCCACCATCCATGGATGAAACAGGCATCATCTAAGAGGAGAGTGGCCACTGGGGCTGTTCAGAGATAGGGGATGACGCAGACAGTTGCCAAATTGTGGGTACTATGTGCAGTTTATCACTGGTCTAGAGAGTTGCTTTTCCAGAGGTGCACAGCCAGTCACTCATTTCAACAGTGCTAGCTCTTGAGTTGAGCAATGTTTAGGAGGTGGGGCTCACATCACTAATTTTAGCAGTCTAAAGAGGATGTCTAAGGTAATTATCTCAAACTCCTTCTGCAATAAGCGAAAAGAGACAGGGGTCTCCGGAGAAATGTGTATGAGGTCAATGGATATCACTGAATAAAATCATAAAATATCTCATTTTGCCATGCCTTCCTACCTTCATGCCAAAACAGTCCTAGGAGCTGAGAGGTTCTTTCTCAGGGCTTGTTACTACTTCTTGTGCCTGTGTTTTCCCTGCCCACAGGCAGCATATTCTGAAGTGCCAGATATTTACATGTCTCTCTGGTCCACAGGAGACAGATTCCTTTCCTACAGGTTTGTTTGAGACAGGTTTGTTTCTCTCTTCTGCTTTCTCACTTTTTTCACTGTCCAGTCCTGTTGCAGCCTGTGCATCCCCATGCTTTCATCTTGCTTACATGAAGTATCGAAGTGTCAACAGACCTATTCCTCTGTTGCTGTGCAGTTTGGGAACTCATGGCACATTCAATCCCCAAAGAACAGATTTTTCCCATCCTTAGAAAGCCTATGTGCCCTATTGCTACAAGATCTCAGTAGCAAGAAGAGTTCCAAGGTCAGCTAGAGTGCAGGAGGCTATGCTGCCATTCAAGTTGGCAGGAGATGGTAGCCATCACTAATTGCACAGGCATGGCTGGGAGTGGGGAGCAGTCAAGGCACCCTGGGTGTAGAGCACAGGCAGATCTGCAAGCTCTCCATTTTAGGGCAACAGAAGATGCTTCTGGGGATAGTGGGGGCTATTGGAGGTCTGTTAACTCTGTCTGATTCAGTGCATCACACATGGGATGCTGGTGGTTGCTGCAATACCCAGCATGGAGCAGGGCCTTCATATAGGACCCCAGGTTTTTACAGAGGCAAAAAATTTGGGCATATCTATAGTCATTTTTGTGTAGCTGTGAGTAAGAACACCTTAGACCCAGCTTGCTTTTTGTGGAACAGCAAAAGGGTTGGACACAAAATGTTTATCTGTACTCCAGTGTTATGCCTTTCTACCAGAGTATGTGGTGGGTCTACATCTTTTCATATCCATGTGCTGCTCCATTGCTCCTCCCTTTTCAAGAACAGTTAGCAAAGGTAACACCTGACATCTCAGCAAAGCAAGGCTAGGTGTCAGTACCTTATCCAAGCTGGGGAGGAGAACTGGCCTGAAGAACAGCTCATTTCACAAAACAGATCTCATTTCTTACTCCTGGTAAAGCGCTTTTTTTTTCTGAGGCTCAGAATGCCTGGAGGAAACTGATTATTCTGGTGATCCTTTTCACACCATTGGCTAAGATTCTATCAAAGGTGTTATGACCAGAGTTAATACATGTTATTGGTCTGTCAGCAGTGCAAAAAGTAGTTTGTAATCTTTGCAATTTTAACACAGGAAATCCATCTGAGGATGTAAGTGTTTATGTGCTATTCATTTACTGATACCTAGCCAGCATCCAGTGAGCTTCTGAGTGATCACACATCTCCAGCCTGTGAACATGTTGTATCAGTGGAATGCAGATTCCCAGCAAACACTTCTGCTGAGAGTGTACAGACTCATTATATGAGACTACCTTCTCCTTTTTACTGTATCCTGCTTAAATTAGAAGATTGGAAGAAATGTCATTCAGCTGAATTGGATGAGACAACTCAGAAACAGGAATGTGTACATCCCACCTGGAAAGCTGTCCACGCTCCTTTCATGCATATTTTCATGGCTTTCAAGTTTCAGACAATGAAACTCTCATATAGAGGGTAAACTATCAGCTCTCCCTTTTTTGATAGCTGAAATTACCATTCTTCCAAGGTCAGACTCTCTAGGTCCAACCATTTCCTTCA
Organism: Erpornis zantholeuca; assembly: GCA_013400515.1. NCBI lineage: Eukaryota > Metazoa > Chordata > Aves > Passeriformes > Timaliidae > Erpornis > Erpornis zantholeuca. Next base: position 116,080 of record VZTN01028709.1, read on the forward strand.
CTTGCATCATCCGCCTGCCACATTTGCTTGTTCAGGGAGATAAGGCATGTGATGTGACCCTGAAAAGAGATTTTTCTTCACACAAGTGAAATAATAATTGCTGTTTGCTTTTTTGCAAATGGGTAGAGGATCGGATTGGGAACTCAGAGCTGCATAAATCTTAACAGTAATTAAGAAATGTCACTATAAAACTGCCACGGTTGAGATTATATTTGGACTTTCCATGTTGTTTTCTGCTCTGGATTTTCCACATAAATAGATACCAATAGAAATTTTAAAAATAGTGAAAATCTTTATTTTCCTTGAGCTTCAGTGTATTCACTTGGAAATCGTATTTTACGAGAGGCCATAATCTGCACATAAATTCACAAATCAAAGCCACATGTTCCAGTACTTTTAAGTGATCAGAAATGAAGGATTAGTCAACATATAACAACTCTGCTCTAGGACAGTGAGGAGAGGACTTCGCTGTACAGATGTCCTTTTTCCATGTTTTATATGTACCAAACATATTTTCCTGTAGAGGGTGCAAAATTCATCTCCAGCAATACAAAAGCACTGCAGTCCTGCCAGCCTGTATTTGTGAAGGACAAAACCTTTTCAGACTGTTTCTATCTCCATTTGTAAGTATGGGATTCAACATTAAAATATTTGACAGTAAAAAATCCCATCTCATTACATTTGTAATATAGATGACTCCAAAAGAATCTGTCCATTTAACTTCCTTTTAAAGTCAGAAAAGTGAAATGGGCACTCAGGGACACTGTTCTTCCATTTCACCCTATATTTATCAGCTGAGTAGCTCTCCAGACTCCTCTGACTATGGTGCATGGAGCTCTGATAACTAGATCAGATGTAGACATCTGCATTTTGGCCATCCAAGTTAAAGAGAAGGTCGCCTCTTGCATTTGCCAGGAAATGCTCTACAGTGACAGTATGGAACAGGCTTACCTATAATGTACTTATTGCCAAACACCACTTGTCATATTGCATCATATTAACTTCTGATTGAAATGAACTTGAGGGAAGTCCTGATTACTTTGTTTGTGGGGCTGCTGTCAACATTGCAATGCAAAGAATGAAGGGTCATTTGCAGACGCATTGAAGAAGTCTTGGCTGGCAAGAGAAGGGAGAGGAACAGAGGTGTCACTGTGGTTAGACCACATCATTACCAATGCCAGCTGTCACACATATCAATAACTCTGTTTATTCAAGTGTCATCAATCCCTGTTACCATTTCCCATGGCCTTTAACATAGGATATTTAAACATCACAGACCAGTGGATCTTGAGGAAGGATTTGAAAGCTTGAAGTAAATCCTTCATGCTAAGTCTTCATATTAACTGTTCACATGAAAATGAATAAGCATGGATCATTATTCAAAATAATGACTCATTTCAAAGATGTAAATTCTATGGAGATTGTATCACCACCACTGGATATAATACAATCTTCAAATACAGTTCTTCTGTGACTTATGCACTCACAAAGAGTTGCTTTCAGTTCAAAGATGTAACCCTGCCCCTTAAGCATATATGAAACAGTCATCACAAAAACCACTTCTGTTAAGGTGTCTCTGCATGCTCTGGTGCAAAGCCAGTGTCACATTTCTAGTCATGGTTCAGCCAAATGTGGAGGTTACACAGTGTGCCCTCCATTGTCTCAGCCTACTAAGGTGGGCAGAATTTTCCATTTCTCTGGAGTCTCTGATCTGAACATCACTTCCCAGGCTCAAAGGCATCTCAGCCTCCCTCTTGTTCCCAGTAGTCAGGGATAGCTAATGTAGTAGAATTGTCCTAATTTAAGAAGCAACAAGAGTCAAAAAAAAGGCAAAGTCAAACCTTACCATCACTATTTAGAGATCCTTTCTGACATGGGTGTCAGAAAATTGTTTGGAAGCTGGAGAAAAAGCATTCCCAACTGCTTCACACCTTCAATAAAATACTCCAACATTAAGAAAGCAAATCTCTCACTGACTTGCCCTTTTTGGTGCTGATTCTTTACTGTTCCCATAAAAATAATAAAACCCACCAGGATTGAGTTCATAATTATAGAATCATAGAATCATAGAATCATGGAATATTCTGAGTTGGAAAGGATCCATCAGGATCACTGGGTCCATCTCCTGGCCCTGCACAGCACCATCCCCAGGAATCACACCATGTGAATGAGAGCACTGTCCAATGCTTCTTGAACTCTGTCAGGCTGGAGCCATGTCCACTTTCCTGGGGAGCCTGTTCCAGTGCCCAGCCACACTCTGGGTGAAGAACCTGTTCCTGATATCCAGCCGAAACCTCCCCTGACACAACTTGAGGCCATTCCCTCGGATCCTGTCCCTGGTCATGAAACAGAAGAGATCAGTACCCACCCCTCCACTTCCCCTTGTGAAGAAAGTACTGCTGGCAGTTAGTTTTGGATGTGAACTGTTTAGGAAGCTGGTAATGAGCAGACATAATTTAAATAAGACTGCAAGTCTCTGGATGCAGAAGTACTTGTGTGAACCAGCACCTGGCTGTTCTGAAGGGAGACACTAGGCAGAGCAGGACTAGAGCACACTGAGATGAGCTGGTAACATTATCCTACTAATACAAAATCTGGCAAACTCTACTGATGAGTACAAATTACTCCAAAATTAATTGCATGAGAGGGTGATTATACAGGGCCACCATCAAAGCTCTGGGTATTCCCAACCTTGCAAATATATTGGAACAATAGAGGCAAGTCATTGAAGGTGATGGAACACTAAAGTGAAAAGTATTGTGTTGCAAGAGTACAGAGAATGCCCACAGAAATGCTAAACACTGTCCTCAGTGCTCATCTGAGGATCAGGAAGAGCTTGAGATGGCTTATCTCACCAGGCATGACTGCTGCCTTACAAAAGTAAAGTGAAATCAGCATCAAATACAGTAAGTCATCAGGGAAAAAACCCTCAGAAACAACTCTCTGTTCAAGGCTGCTGCAGCCCTATCAAAAACAAATGGACATTACTCAAGTACCTTACTTCCCTGTTGCAAAAATCTCAGCTGTTGCTCAAACAAATGAACACAGAATGCCATACTTCGTGGTAAACCACTGTTTGAGTGGAGCTGATGAAAGATAGTGACCTGAAATTCACAACCAGCTCATTCAGGAAATCTTCTGTCATAGATTACACACTAAAGCAAGTTCTAAACATAGACAGTGTAGAAGAGAAAAAAAAAAGAAAAAGGATGAAAAGAGAAATCCTAATGTAATTATTGTTCTGCTGGGCATTTTTAGGCCTGCAAAGCAAAGCTACAAATGGATTACAAAGGCAGTACCTCTCTATTTTGCAAGTAAATCTAGATAATCCCTGAGAAGTCTAATGAATAGCTGTAATTATTCCATGCTCATCCCACTTCTAGTAATAAATTTTCCTAGGGATATACAGGTAGTGGGAAGTAGGATGAAAGAATACCTATTGTAGAAGAAATTCTGTCGATAAAGAGAAGCCCTGTCATAGTCACTATTTGCAGTGTCCTGTTGTATATTTTTGTAAGGAAAGGGAAAAGAACAATTTCATCTGCTAAGGGGAGGGAAGGTGTGTGTGCTGGATTATATTAGTCTCTGCTTACCCTAAACCCTTATTTCTCTCTTGCTATTTTATGAATTTATTTCATCAATATGTAGTGGTAATGCTTACTTACAGAGATGTGTATGCAGTGAATATCATTAAGAAAACAGGAAACTCTGGTTGGTGGGGTTGTTGGCAAATAACTTTTCTCCAATATCTAGGAAATAGCAGTTTTGATAAGAGCCTGATCTCTTCTGAGACTTAATATAAGGCAGGGATATATAAAAGTATTTATATTAGATCCTTTCAATATAAATTAATATATATATATATGAGTGTTCTTGTTTGCTGTGTTCTAACACATGAGATTTTCTTTGAGAAAGATCAGTGGTTGGTTTTTCAGCCTGTTTGAAAACCTGCAGAGCAAATTCCACTCTCAGGGATGTGCATCCTAGTCTAATGGCTTTATTTTATTTACTTGTGCATATTAATATATTCAGTGACGCCTGTGCCACATAAAGGACTTGCAATAATTTCTTGGCATGATGAGTATGTGGCATAAATCTTTCCCCTAAGCACAGCTACAAGTTTTGATGTACTCAAGGGAGGGCTTCCTCCACTGAGTTCAAAGTTCAGAAGTTCAAAGGCACTTCTGATTAGAAATTAACCACAACACTTTACAAATGAGAAGGGAACGACCTATTCCACGCCTGAAGAACTTGGCAGGGGCCATTCCCACAAGCCAACAGACCACCAGCGTGCCGAGAAATGTCTCACTGAAGAGAGGTTGAGTTCAGGGGCAGCACAAACAGGAGACTGACCTCTTGCAGTCCTGCCTTGGAAAACACAGCCTCTTGGCTTCTCCAAGCCTTGTTTGGAGGGCAAGTCTGCAACACAAGCTGTTACATGTCTTTATTTACAGCACTCTGTATCACTCCAACCACATGGTAGATATTGAGCTGAATATCTAGATGGATGCCTACCCTTGGGACATCATACCAGTCCCAGGGAGTTCAAGCAAATCTAACTTTCCTGTCTTTTCTTGTGTGGCATAGAAACCTCTAAGCTGACAGACAGAGGCAGCAGGTTAATAACTGAAACACATCTGGGCAAAGAGCCTGTCAGCTGACAGGTGTGCATCTAAGGATACCACTGCTCCCTGCTGAAAGCCAAGAAACACATTAGCACTTCTGAGGTTCTCAGGGCAACTGGGTAGGCTCTGCTTGCACAAGACACATGCTGGGGGAGCCATAGCTGAAGACGTGAGAGGGACAGAGGGATGAGGGCTTCAAACCCAAGGATGCCCATCTGCTGAGCCACTCATGACGTGGCTCACTGGGATGAGAACAGGCAGCCAATGTGTACAAGTTAGGTGGCAGGCCTTGAAGAACCCAGGACAATAATGGGTTGGTGGAGTGGGCGACCAGAGGCTGCTCAGTCAGCTCTCCAGGCATGAGAGAAATTTTTTGCTGGAAAAATATGAGAATTAACTTTTGTTGAACACAGGGGATGATTGCACTTTCCCTTTGATTTAACTGTGTCTTTTAATTTCTATACTTTAAAGTCAGTCCTCAAAACCCATCACATCTTCCATTTCCTTGGTCAGCCTGTGTAAAGCTGGGGAGTCACACATGCCTGAAGCTGGCAACCTTTGGCCATCATTCCCACAGAAGAAGTAGATTGACATAGAGAGAGACTGCAAGCAGGAGAGAGGCACTTGTGCCTTTGGTCATGCTTAAGCCAGCCTCAGCCTGCAGAAATGTCCAGCACCAGGGCTTGTGGTGCCAGAGCTGGAGAACAGTTGTGGCAGAGGCATGTAAAACCTCCTGCAAAGTACAGGCAGGCAAAGGGCTTAGAGCAGCCTCCAGGGCATACACCTGCTCAACGAGGATCCCAGCTTGAGCTTAGATCCTGTTTGGGATGGGAAGAAAATTGAAACTTGTTCAGGCATGTGATCCCAAAATCAATATTTTCACAGCTCAGGGCATGTGACGTGTCACTGGAAGGTGCCTGGTGAGGACAATGGCTGGCACAGAGCTGCAGCTCCACACGGCTCCAGTGCACTCGACCAGCCTGCACACAGGCATCTAGGAGCTGATGACTCTAGGTGTCCTTTACAGACGGGAAAATTCCTCCCATAAATCTGCATACTTCCCAAGGCTGCCCTGTATTTAGTGGGACTGGAGGGGTTAGGGTGGGATTTTTGACTGGCAATAGAATTTCATTATTATACTTTGCATTTCATACTAAAGCACAGAACTTCACACTGACAGTATATCCAGCGATAGCACAAGCACTTACTCCAGCTAAATTTTAACATTTGTGTCCAGTTCTCTAATGGATGCAGCAAGCCTTTAGCTTTTGCATGCCATGTCCTAACTCCCTCTTACAAAATCAGGTTTTTCTTGTGTGTATTTAGAAAAGTTAACAGTTGCCAGAATACCACATGAACAAAATGCTCTGGGCCATCTTTCCAAATAAATCCTTAATCCTCAGACACCAATGAAAGTAATTTTTGTCAATAGTGCTCTGTCCAGTAGAAAAACAAAGAGCAGTCATTAAAAAAAAACCAAACACACTGGTGTCTCCAGGCTCAATTTTTGGCATCTGCTGGCATTTTTATTTTGCTGGTATTTGTCAAGCAATTTGCAATCAAAATCCACCTCTTTGTTATCCAGAGAATTCTGAAATATTAATTTCCTGTTAAAAGATTTTCTGATTCCTGTCTACATAATTTAACTAAACCAAACCAAACACTGGAAAAGAAACTGAATTTTCCCAGAGCTAGCACCATGTGAAGAGATTGCATTATCCCATTTTCTCCCACTATACAACTTTTTTGAAAACAAAGATTCCAGTGCAATTTTTATATCCATCTAAAGCCACCAAAATCAGAAACATGCTCAGTTTCCCACCATCAGCATGATGCACCATCCAGTGCTGCAAACTTTCCTTACAAACTGCACCTTAAGTTAAAACTGTTTAAGAATTTCTCCTTTTCTAAAAGACAAAATGCATTTCCGATGTGAAAAAAGAGAGTTTGTGTAATTTTAATCCTGAATTCTCAAAAGTGATTCTGTCCTTCTTCACCCAGCTTGCAGCTAAAATGAATTAAAAAGCTGCAATGAACACGTAAATGAGCCAGTGAAATAAACAATCAGCTGAGAAAAGACACTTGAACAAAGAGTGAAAAAAAGAGAAAAACAGAAAGAAAACCCATAGTGCATACCTGGATCTCTACTGTCAGTGGAAAAGGCTTTATTTCTTTGCAAGGGCAATGGCAAGGTAGAACTACTGCAAAGTAATGAAAGAGAAATACTTTCCATATGGGACCATGAAAGCATTAACATAACAGGCAAAGCACATTATGTCCTGCCCTTGGCAAATGTCTTGTTGGCTACTCTGGACTGTGACCCAGCAAAAATAAGCAGTCCATATGAATTTTTTCCTAGGTAATATACTGCTTCATTTACTACATGCAGTAGTGGACTGTTTCCTCAAGAGTCAGCGTGGAGGCTGACCGAACATTGTACTGAAAAAAGAGGAAAAGCAGTGCTGCACACAGATTGCACACAAAAATGAGCTGAAGTGTTGCTTGGTACTCTAAAAAACTTCCAAGTACTTTTGCTCCATTTGATTTTTGAAAAGGCAGTGCTCTCAGTAGATGGGAAGATGAGGGGAAACCGATCGTGTCCCCCAGCACAAAGATGCTGACATTGACACCTGTGTTAAAATGTTTTTTTTTCTCTTCATATCTCATTACTGCCACTTTTATTTGTGATTTCTTAACCTCAGCAAGTTTAAATTGGATTTTAAATCTGCCCTCTTTATCCAGGAGTTTCCACACCTGGAGGCAACCCCCCCTTTTTGGAGGGTTTTACCCACTTCTCTTTCAATTATGCACACCACGTCAGAAACCAAATCAAACCAGAAGGATCAAAAGAAGCAGTATTGATGATGGATCAAATGCACACTAACCACAACCGGTTTATTGATTTTTGAATCTGTCACATATTATTTCCTTATTCCCTTTGTTTCTGAATTGCTTGAGCATGTTGATCTAAGACAGCTTTTAACTCCACTTTGTCACCGTGACCTTTTTTGATCCCAGTCCGTTTGCTCTCAAATCAAGTTGCACTACAGAAGCTGCTTTGCTCCAGGTTGTGGTTTTCATGCTCTCAGGTCAAATTAAATCTTTCTATGCCACCAGCTGGGACAACCGGTGCTTGACAAACAGTGGGGTCAGAGACAGTAAACCACAACAACCTCTTCATGGCACGACCATTCCCTGAGTAAATAAGGAGCCCCTGTGGAAACCAGGGAGATGAACCAGAGGAAGGCATGTGGAAGAACTTCCCTGCAGATAGAGATGCTGGCAGGAAGGTATAAGGCAGACACCTTCACTTATTTCCCCTTCCTTCAAACTGGGAACTGGGACAAATGTGTGTTGAGGGCCAGGCTGCACCAAAGCAGGGCCAGGTAAAGAGCATGGTGTAAATTATCACCCTTCACTCGTGCTCTGCTGCAGCTAATTTCTGCCTCCTCCAGGGCCTTTGCCAGTCACCTCCCATCTCCTCAACCACTGTCTCCAGTTGCTGCCACTCCATGTTAGCTGAAGCACATGCTGAACAACTTTGCTCCTGCATCATTGGGAAATGAGTTCCTCTTTTCCAGAAGCTTGTATCTTCTTCTCATCCCCGCTCTGCTGTCTCAGGAAGGGTATTGCACTGGCAGAGGTAAAGATCTTTGTGTCATGTTCCCCTCTTGGGGTTTTTTTTAGCATATCCAGAGGTATCCTGAAAAAGAAAATAAAAGAATGGGATGACCATGGAAAAATTTTCCTATGTGTAAACAGCTGAAAAAGTAGTTAAATGTACTGCTGTTTTGAACTGAAATACACCTATCTGTGAAAAGAAGATTTCAGCATGTGTGCTAAATAACAGGGTAGCAGGGACCACATGGTGTCGTGTTCTGGGCATAACATATAATCTGTGATCATTAGTGCACCTGGGTGCCACTTAGAGCTATAATAAGCCAAATGCAGCCCAGTGCTACTCTATCTGTTCCACCGAGGTGAAAAAATCACAGGGTAATAGAGTAAGCCAGGTTAGGAAGGACCTCCAGAGGTCATCTAGTCCAAAACACATCTAATCAGATGAGCTTGCTCAGGGCCATGACTAGTTAAGTCTTGAGCACCTTCAAAGAGGGAGATGCCTCTCTGGGCAGCCCATTCCTAGTGCTTGATCATCTTCCTGGTAAACAATTTGTTCCTAATGCCTAATGGGAATTTTCCACCTTCCAACTTGTGCCCCTTGTCCTGTTGCTGTGCTCCCCCCAGAGGGTCAGCTCCTGCTTCTGTGTGTCCTCTGACTGGGAGCTATCCTGGTGCCTGTAAAAAATGACAGACTCCTCATGCCTGGATCTCCCAGGTGCTCAGGAAACAGCAAAGACCGACCGGCTGTGGCACCCAGTGGCAGAGGACATGCTTGGTGGGAAAGCATTCCCACTCCAGGGACACCAATATCAAAACATGTGGCATTTAGGTGAAAAACCCTATAAGATGAAGGCCTCATTGCCTTTGTAAAATCATGGCTTAGACCTGTTACTTTGGTTAGAGAAGGACGGGGAAAGAGGCCTAGCTGAATTACTGTTAGAAAACATGCTGCATGACTATTGTATGCTCACCTAGAGATGTGTGGCTATGAGCTAAATCAAGTCTGTTGTGCCTTGAAACTATGCAAACATTAGAACTCTATAAAAGAAGGCAACGTGGTAATTAAGAGAGAGCTTTCCTTCCATCGCCTGAAGTTGTGAGTGCGTACATGCGTCGTGACCCATCTCAACAGTGACACAAACACTGTCCTGCTCAGACAATGGTCAGGACCTGACTTCTTTGTCTTTATCGCTCACTGGCAAGGATCACTTCTGAATACTGACGGCTCTGGAAAGGCATTTGGCCTCTCTGCCTCCTACCTCAGTTAAATCCTTTTAAATTCCATTAGATACAATATGCTTTTATTTTGAAAACTTTCTAAAATTTTGCAAACTTTCTAAATTGTATTACATAGGGCCTCATGTTCTAAAAACCCACCCGGAGGTTTCCTGCCTTTCCACAGCAACCTGCCTGTGCTTAACAAAATTTAATTTGATGTGGAGGCCACTTCTGAGGGACAAGAGCTGCACCTGTGCTGTTGGCCAGGGAGGAATGCACCTCAAGGAAAGTAGATGCACTTCTTCACATTTCCTGCTGAGTTTGTTGAACAGGTTATATCTATTTTTTTAAAAGCATTGTATTACAAACTTTCAGGGACAACAGAGGCTTTTCTCAACAAAATTAAGGTGAGCTGGGAAAAAAAGAAAGAAACAATACATTAATCACAGTGTCAAGAAACAAAGTCTGTAATGTCTGAATGCACTGAACAGAGAGAGGGAGAGGGGAAAGTTTATTGGCTTGCAGAATACAATTTTTCACTCCTTTAAAATTCTCTGGATTGTCAGTTCCTATTAATTTTTTACTTTTTGTTATGTAATATATGAACTGCATAGCTAAAAATCACTCTTGTCCTGGCAGTTTACAAAAGACATGCAGTAAATTATTTTAATTCCTTTTCCCACCACTTAAGGAAAACAACGATGGCAACCCCAGCAAGGACTGGTGATTATTAACTGATGTTCCCAATCTGAGGGATTTTTTTTTTTAGGTGAGACAGAAACATTCTTTTGTTTACTCTCTTTTGAGGAAGAGGATCTGGTTGCTCATTTTTTAGGCGGCACTTTGTTCTGCACAATGCAGAGCACTGTGCAAGCTCCTCGCCCACAGCTGTGTTAATCTCCTCTAACTTATGCACCACTTTGGGGTGCCTTCCCCAGACCACTGCCAACAGACCTGACCTTGCCCAGGTGACGACATTCTTATGAGCCTGTCTATGTTCCCCACATATCTGCCTTACCATTTCAATATTCAGATTCTCAGGGAAACTCTAGCAAACAAGGAAGTTGTCCTTTAACGTAAGAAAAATAAAGTTGGGGCTTTTTCCTTTTGCACAAGTGCTCTAGGCACCCTGGAAATCATAACATGGCAAAGGCAGGAAAGAGTCTCATGTTGCCCAACCTATGCATGGTAAAATTACAAGAAAAATTACTTCAGGATAAAGGCATGACGACCCTAGCCTGCTTATCCTGGCTGCAGAACAAATGCTGTTGTCATCCGGTGTTTAACTTATGGGGCAATAATGATTACTCGTGATTTTGATCCTGCAAGAGCTAAAATAATATCCCATATTTCAGACTTGAGCACAAAATCCTCACTGAAGGGTTCTTCTGTACATGACAATATAATAAAAGTTTGCACATTATAAAAACTGAGCTATTTATTAATATTTCATCCTGATTTGTAAAAAGTATGTAGTTCAAAAATCTCAGTAGCTTGAGGTTGGCCCTGCTGACTGGAAGCTAGCCAGTGTCATTCCAGTCTACAAGAAGGATGTGAGGGAAGACCTGTGGAACCACAGATGTGTTAGTCTAACTTTAGTTCCTGGAAAAGTTACAGAAAAGATCACACTGTGTACTGTTGAGAAGCATTTAAAGAACAGTGCAATCCCCAGGCACAGTCAACATGGGCTCACAAAGGGAAAATCCTGTTTAATTAATTTTATAGCCATCTATTATAAGGTCACCCGCCTAGTGGATGAAAGGAAGGTGGGGTATGGAGTTTTTCTGGATTTCATTTGGGGATTTCATACTGTCTCTTACAGCATCCTTCTGCATGGGTTGTCCAGCTGTGGGATGAATGGATTCCTATGCTGGCTGAAGGACAGAGTCCAAAGGATTGTAGTGGATGGGGCTACATCTGCATGGTGAATGGTCACTAGTGGTATTCCTCACACCTCAATTCTGGGCACCAGAACTGCTCAATATCAGCAATCTGGATGAGGACTTGAACATACCATTAGCAAGTTTGCTGATGACACTATCCCGGGAGGTGCTGTTGATACTCTTGAAGGGCAAAAGGTCTTGCAGAGTGATCTGGATACATTGGAGCATTGGGCTACGATTAATGGGATGAAATTTAACAAGTCCATATGCTGGATTCTGTACCTAGGACAGAATAGTGCTGGGAACAAGTATAAACTGGGAGAGGAGAGGCTGGAGAGCAGCCCTGCAGAAAGGGGTCTGGGGGTGCTGGTTGGCCGCAGGATCAGTGTGAGTCAGCTGTGTGTCCTGGCAGCCAGGAGGGCAGATCCCATCCTGGAGTGCATCAAAAGCAGCATCACCAGCCTGTTAAAAGAGGTGGTTATCCCTCTGTTTTTAGCACTGGTGCAGCCTCAACTCAAGTACTCTGTGCAGTGCCAGGCACCACAACTTAAGATCGGTGTTGAGGTGAATGCATCCAGTGGAGGGCAACAGCTGGTGGAAGGACTGGACCTCATGTCCAGTGAGAAGTGGCTGAGTACTCTGGGCTTGTCTAGTCTGGAGGAAAGGAGGCTGAGGGGTGATCTCATTGCTCTTTGCCGCTTCCTGAAGTGGGGGAATGGAGAAAAATGTGCTGATTTCGTCTCCCTGGGATCCAGTAGTAGGATATGTGGGAATGGTTCAAAGAGAAGATTCAGACTGGATATTAGGAAGCATTTCTTTACTGAGAGCATGGTCAAGCTCTGGAAGAGACTTCCTAGAGAGGTGGTTGATGCCCCAAGCCTGTCGGTGTCTAAGAGGTATTTGGACACACCCTTTAGCACACTTTAACTTTGGGTCAGTTGTGAAGTGTCAGGCAGTTGAATTAGGCAATCATCACAGGTCCCTTTCAACTGAAATAACCTATTCTAAACACATACTAATACTTCTCCCCTAAATGCCACTTTTATGTCTGAGTGTCAATGAAACTTGCCACAAAAAATGAACCACGGGTTGTTTTTTTTAAAGACAGGAGCACTTTCTTAAGTCCAAGGGAATAAACCCAGTCCCCAGTCCAAGAGAATGAACCCTACACCCAGTCAAATGACCCAGCACAAAACTGTGCTATTGTATTGACCTGATCAACTTATGAACAGAAGAAAATGGAAATCAGTCCAATAGAAGTCTGAGGAACTTTCAAAAACTTCACAAGTCATAACTTGTCCCAAAACACAGGAACAAAAAAAACCAACCAACCAAACAAACAAAAAAGCCACAAAAAACAAAACAAAGGCCAAGTCTTTCACTCTACTATATAAACTATAAATAGGTAGAAAGCCAAGTAAGCAAATCCAAAGGCAGAGCTATGGTGGCAGGAAGATAGAGGTTGAAGGGAGATATAGTATTGTCTTCAAATGGATGTTAAAGTTCCGACGACAGCAACAGGGAGAGAAGAGACCATTGTATCCTGGAAAACTAGAAGATGTTAGAGTTAAACTAATGGTAAAGGGACTTGCAGTGGCACAAGAGGAAGAACCTGAAAAAATTATATGGGAGAGAAACGCATCTCACAGATAAATGTTTTCCAACATCTTATCCCTGCAGATTCCAATCAGCATGTAGAAAATGCCACAGGGGAAGAGAATCTCTTGCAACTTTCCTCACTCTTCAGCCTAGGGTGAACACTCAGCTGTGCATTATGTCATTTTGTCTTTACTTCACCAAAGATGAAATCAGAAGCACAACATCTTGCTCTGATTTTAGATGAAAAAGATGATAACAACTGGACTAGTAATACAAAGCATCCTCAAAAGCAACAATGCCAGGAGATGAAAGGAGGAACCTTTCCCTGAAGCTAAAGCAAGTCTGGTTCTCATGTATACTGAGGCCACTTTTTAACATCCTGGATAAAACAGGGAATGAATGTATAAATTAGGCCTGCTTGAAGGGTCCTTATGGAAAAGAACAGAGCAGGGTTTGAGGTTGAAATAACTTCACCTGTCCTAAGCCGCCTTCATGGGCTGCCCCTGAAGTCCCTGACAGCAGACAGGTGGCCATCAAAGAGACATGGATCCACAGTGCACATGGCAGATAAGTCTGCGTCTGTTGAAAGCAGCATGGTCTGGGACAGAACAAATCGTTGTTAGACATCACAGCCAGAGGCTACAGCAGCTTCAGCAGGGTCACTCACCAGCCTACCACTTCTGCTGGCCCTCTGGGAAGTGGTGCCTATGCTCTTCAGGAAGATCCTCTTCCTCTCCTTCCCAGACTCAGGGGCTCAAACTCAGTCCTAGAGGTATCCTGGATATGTTCCCATCCTTCAGCACTCACTCCAGCCTTCTAGTTATTGCAAGGCAGCACGCCAAAAAGTTCTGATGGGCCCTGGCCAAAATTTGCCCAAATGCTACTCTCTGGATTCACCAAGCAAAGCAGTGTTATCAACAAAAAAATAGGTGAGCTTCCCACGTCAAGAAAACACGACGACCCAGGTTTGGACTCAAGTGTCCTACCTCAGACTTGATTAGATATTGGCTGATAGCTTGAGTTGATCTATTTTACCACCAACAACATAATTCCAGTCTGCAAGATCTCAAAGTGAGATGATGGGGGGAAATATTCAAAAAGTCTTTCTTTTCTTTTTCATTTCTGCTGCCATGCCCTGTGATAACTAGATCATAAGATCATGGAAATGGGACTTGGATCTATGGTATCCCAAAGTGAGCTCTGGCTACAGCCTGACACCACACTGGAGGGTGGCTCACCTATTTCATGACCCTGCTTCTTTTCCCTCCAGGGGAGACAAGAGGGCATCTCGGCACAGAGGTTGAATGGAGCTGTAGCATGCTGCATGCCCAGTGCTGCTGTGCAAACAAGCCTCCTGCCTGCTTTCTCCTCTCCCTCTTCTCTGCCAATGCTGCTGTGCGTCACCTGCAAGTGAGAGGGTACCGAGGAGGCAGAGGGCAGGCAGAGAACCACCACGTCAATAAATGCGTCTGTGGACCCCCTTTTATCCTGCTGGAGCATTAACAGATCAACAAACACCCTGTTCCCACTGAGCTCTGACACACATCCAAGGGTACACCTAACTCTGAGGTTTTTTTCCTTTTTTATTTCATTATATAGGTCTGTAAGGTGATTACATCCGGGTTTGTGTCTACACGGCAAAACCAAAGAGCATTCATCAAAAGAATAATGATGCAAATGTGGCTTCTTATCCTCCAGTGATTGCCCATCTGGCAAAAAGGTTTAGAAAATGTAACAATAGTTTTGAAATAAATAGGAGGAAAGTAAAGACCGGCAGTGTACTTTCCACATCAATGGCAAATATACTACTGATGTGGAAAGTAAACAGCTTCAAACAAGAGGAGAAACCACTGTGGATAACTCTCTCGACCTGTGAGCTGCAGGCTCAAATACCACTGCATTAAATCTGAGGCAAAAAATCCCAAGTTCTTCTCCTCACATTGCAAAAACAGATATCCAACGCTGTATCATCTGTGGCTGGATAATATCAGGGGCCAGCTGAAATTCAGGGGATTAAAAAACCTTGTTGTGCTTTTCAAAAGCTTATGTCCCTGTAGGAATACGGAGCGCTCACGCTCGGCACACCTGTATTCTACGAGCATTCCTCAAAACCACTCTGGTGGCAAGGCTCTTTGTGGGAAGGATGGCGGAAGGGGGCATAAGGGAAGAGATACAAACCTGCAGCTAGGGAGGAGATGCTAAGGACGCACCTGTCCCGCTACTGCCACCCCCTCCCGGCCCCCGCACCTGCAGAGGAAGGGGAATCTGACCCCAAATGACAGTTCGCGCCGCTGTTTGTTCGTTTGTTTTCGGGTCGGGTTCGTATCGCCACCGGGGAGCGCCCCGCCGGGCCGTGCTGGGGTCCGCTCTGGGGACCCCGGGGCGATGGCG
>VZTN01028709.1:131731-155160 GCA_013400515.1 Erpornis zantholeuca
GGGTGCGCCGAGCGGGCCCGGGGTGAGGCGGGGACCCCGACGGAGGCAGCTCCCCCGCGGGCCCACGGGCAGGTAGCCCCGTGTCCCCAGGCAGGCGGCAGCGTGCTGCTTGTGCACACCTGTGGAAGTGGGGTTTCTTCCTCCCCAAATCCCACCGGTTGAGATTATACTTGGTGCCCAAGTGTCCATTTTTTGGCCTCTTGTGCTGTCACTACCTGCCTTTTTTTCCCCATCAGAGGAGTGTGTGTGTGGATTTGACACAAGAAGAATGCAGGCAAATTTTTCTTGCCGATTTATTTTCCGACTGTCGTGACATTCCTCTTTTTTATGGTTTTGCCAGCCATGCAACGGTCGGTGGAGAAGAACAAGCCTTGGCGTCGTTTTGTTTTAATTAATGTTCCTTTGCTGGTTTTGCTAAGCGGTTATTAACTCAGATGTAATTGCTTCATTGATAAATGACAGTGTAAAAGCTCGGGGCAGTCAGGGATGCAAAGGTATGCAGAAGGGATGCATAGCTTTGCTCAGCTTTAGGGCAGTGTTATTTTGAAGCAAAGCTAAGAGTTTTGCTATAGGGCTTGAAACCAAAGATTGAGTTGGTGCTTCATTTCTTCCCTGGTTAAGGGGAAACATTTTTGCCCTTTAAGGAAACCGTACTGGGAAACTGGTTCACTGCGGGAAATCCTTACAGCTAGACTTTTAGTTGATAAATCACACTGATTATGGCTGGTAGAAACAGGAGAAGTGTTTATGGCATTTTTACCCCGGTTTATGGGTTCAGGAGTGATTCTAAGAAAGGTAGGAAAGGTTTCTAAAATTATGGCACCTTTTCTAAGATGTGATAAATTAATGCAGTATGCAGTGTTCCAGTGGCTTTGATACTCACAGAAGATCATGCCTACTATTCACAGTTTGGCAAGACATCCCCTTTGCTCTGGAGTCTGAGAAGGCATTTTGGTGAAAAAGCTCTGTTTTAAGAGAAAAGGAAGGTCTGTTAATCTAATCACTAACAGAGATTAATACTATTGTAGCAGGGATTAATATGAGCATGACGTTAATACCAATATCAGAAAACCTTTAACCTCTGTACATAGAAAGGGCTGAAGGAGGTCAAGATACCAAAAAGAGGTAACACAGGTAACCCTTAAGTATCACTATTGCAGGATGCTTCCCTCAGGTGGAGAAGTGCTGTTCCCTGGGCCTTCTTTTGACCCAACCCCATGGAGTCAGAGGGATTTGCCAGTTCCTCCAAAGGAATAGGAGAGCTGGCTGGCCTCCATTGACATCAGTCACTCTGTGGCCAAGTTGTAGCAGCTGAGAATGTAGTTTCCAGGACTGGGCAAGGAGATGTGGTCTCTGTGCAGGCAGGCATGGAGTGATCGTTGGTGCGAAACATTTTGGATCCCTTAAATCTATTGTTTAGCTGTTCTTTTAGGTCCGGGTGAATCTGTTTTCAGAGTAAGAAAAGCATAGTTACAAACTATGCAGAATTGGGAACATTTACATTTTCCAAAATATGACAACACTTCACAGCAAAGTCCTTACCCTCCTTTCCCCCAAATGCTTGTGCATTGAAACTTTGTGTATTGGGTATCATGCTCCACTTGGCCAAGGAATGAGTTTCTGAGGTGCCTTGTGCACGGCAAAAGAGCCATTAGCTCATTTTGGACAGAAGTGAGTCTGAAATGCACATCTGGAAGAACCCTGTCCCAATCCTTCTGGCCAGGTTGTTTACCAGTAGTGGAAAGTTCTTGGCTTCAGTATTTCTCAACAGCATCTCTAAATGCTCTGGGGCCAGATTCTGGTACCCAGGCACAATGTGAGTGAAAGGCAGGCTGGAGGGAGAGTGATGTACCCCCCCAGTACAGACCGGGCATGCTGGGTTGGGTCAGAGGGGAAGCAGGGGTGCTTTCAGTAGGTAGGCTAGCCCAGACTCCCCTCCTTGTGGTTACAGCTCTGCAGGGAACCTGTTAGCAGCTGACTGTGGGTGTGTACGTCCCCTCTTCACCCTAACCCTTCCCCTCTGGGGGAGTGCACTTCAGGGCTGCTGTGTGTCACTCGTGGCTCAAAGAATTTCTGTCTCAACAAGTAGACAAATCTGTCTCAGCCCTTATCGAACCTCCCCCTTCCCTCTTCCTCTTTGCCCAGACTTAGTTGTCTAAGGTGGACTCCATTCCCTGTGATATGGAATGTCAGAACTTCCTGACTTCGTCCTCAGGTGCACTCAGAAGACATAAAACAGGGCAGATCTGGTTTCCCGTTTTCTGTGAAGTGTTTGTGAGCAGAAACAATAAGCCTATAAAGATACGTGTAGTGACAGTATGTTGCTGTCCTCAAAATGGTAGAGCATGACTGGGAAATTTAAAAATATTTCTGTTGTCCCAGGGAAATGTGGCTCTGCTCCACTCCTTTCTCACACAGATGAAGAGGATTTGCTTCACAGAAATAGGTTTTTTTGTCAAATTAGAATCCTCTAAGTGTTGCTGGACTTTTTATCCAGAGAGACTGCTCAGGTCTTCCAGGGGATCAGAGGCAAAATAAGGGCGAAAAAAATCAGGGTGTGACCATGCTTTGAGGAACCTGGTCTGTGTGAGGTGTCCCTGCCCATGGCAGGGGTAGGAACTAGATGACCTCTGAGGTCCCTCCCAACCCAAACCATTCAATGACTATGATTCTATGCCAGTCGCTGGAGTTCTCCTGTGGAGTGCAGGGAAAGTCCTTCCTTTTTCAGAAGCAGTGTCATAGTTCAGGTCAGGAGTGCTCAGGGGATGGTTCCTCTTTACCCTTGTTGTGGTTTGTACCGTGGAGTGGGCTCGGACCATCCTCCCTGGGTTGCTGTGGGATGTCACAGCAGCCGGGCTGCCCTGACAGCTTTCAGGCCATCACTCCACACTAACGGCATCCAGACAAAATGCTTGTGGTCCCCTTCCACCTCTGTGCATTCCTGTAGAAGAACTCAATTTGGCCAGCCATCATTAAGTGCTAAGCCCCACATTCTGTATGGAAGCAAAAATGCTCTTCCTGTCTGTGGAAGTCATTTTGGGTTTACTTTTTGTGCCACTGTTCATAGGTGGAAATTTACTGATGAAGCCACCTCCCCAGAAGAGGACATATCAGTTTCCATGTTTCCAACAGTGGATCTGATGACCTTTTGCAAGAACAGAGCAGAACAAAAATTCAATTATGAGCTAAAAGAGGGTATTAGAGCTTAGAGAGACATACAAAAGCAATGGGTGTGTACTTTTGGAAGGAATCTGTGCTGTATCTGTAAGGCAACCTCTTACACTTCACGTGATGCAGACTGCAAAATGCCACCAGAGGCATTTATTGTGAAAGTGGCAGTCCCCAGAACATTCAATATATCTTTTTTTCCATAGTGTCATATGATATGAATATGTGAATGCCTCCTAATTCTTTGTAAGCATTAGCCAAGTGTGAGAGCAGTGAGGCAAGAAAGATGAAGCTCTAACAAGATTAATTTGAATGCAAGACAAAACACATTTGTCTTAAAAAAAAAAAAAAACAACAAAAAAAACCCCTCTTTGAAATAGGTTTCTCTTGGAATGCTGCTAAACATGACTTTATGAGTAATGCATGTTTGTCTGCCTGTCTATTTAAAACACATAGCTTTTTGCTGCTTGAGAGCTTCATTTGGGTGGTTGGTATGTACATGACAAGTTTCCTGCAGGAGCTGGTGCAAATACAGACAATAAACATTTGGGAAAGGACAGGTTTTAGTCTTGAGTGGAGGGCTGTGAAGAAATAGGCAGCTCCCTTTTACGCTCCTCTTCATTATCATGGAATCACACAATGGTTTGGGTTGGAAGGGACCTGAAAGACCATCTAGTTCCAACCCCCCTCCCATGGGCAGGGACACCTTCTACTCATAAAGGTTGCTCAAAGCTGCATCCAGCCTTGAACACTGCCAGCGAGGGGGCATCCTCATCTTCTCTGGACAACCTGTTCCAGTATCTCATCGCCCTCGCAGTAAAGAATTTCTTCCTAATATCTGATCTAAATCTCCCCTTTTTCAGTTCAAAGGCATTTCCCCTTGTCCTGTCACTACATACTCTTGTAAAAAGTCCTTCTCCAGGGCTCCTGTAGGCCCACTTTTGGTTCTGGAAGGCTGCTGTAAGGTGTCCCCAAATCCTTTTCTTTTTCAAGCTGAACAAGCTCTGTAAGTCTTGGTGACCAATATAATCTTGCTTTCTTGAAAGCAAGAGAGACGTTTAGCTCCTGCTACAGCCAAATCTTATACAGAGTTTGAATGAAGGATCTAAGCAATAGGAGGTTAGATTTGGTGAAAATGTTGATTTCAACCTTTCATGCTTCCTAATGCCAACCTAATGGGACTAACAGAGCCTTTTGCTTTTCCGCTGTACTGGTGTAAACTGTGATTTTTTTTCCCTATATTTTGTTTTAAAAAGGAGTGCCAGTTGGCTGATTGCTGTGGTGAACTGAAACAAGATGTGCTGTAGCTGGTCTGCCCAATTCGGTGAATTATTTAGTGAGAAAGGTTATTCATTCAGCAGAACTGAGCAGTCCTCCAGTTCATGCTGTTTATAATTGAAAATGATTTCTGAGTGAGTGAGTTAATTATTTCTTGCTGTCTCACTACCCTCTACCTGTTTTAAAACCGTGTATTGACCTTCAGGAAAAACTGAATTTCAGCCCTGTGGTTACTAGCAAATGCTGGATATTTTGGTTGAGGTGAATATTTACTGGTTTTCCTAGGAGGCTCAGACATAAATAAAAGTTTAGAGGACCTCCGGGTAAACACGTTCATGGTTCAGCACTTTAATGTGTCAATTAGCTAACTAACACTGTCAATAAATTGGACCTGTCAAAAATAATAGCTTCCTTTCCAGTCTTCATCTCATGCTTTACCTGTCTGCTACAAGAAATACATTACACACCACCTAAAGCAGCATAAGCCAACTTTTCCATGCCTATAGCAAAAATTAACGAAGGAAGGCTGCTGTCTTCAAACCTGGCTCTACTCTCTCTTACATTCCACCATGTGAGCCATATGACAGTCACACTTACTTCATTGGGTGTGTATTTCATCAGCAGGTGGGCTACAGAAGCGTGCTGCAAGTGATCAAGGCCGTCTGTGCACCAGCAGATGTAGATAAACGCCAGTAGGTTGTGTTCACAGATGGGCACCATCGCTCACAGGTTCTGCAGGCCTGCTAAAACAGGGTGCTAACTGCTACAAATTGCTTTGTTGCACAAAGCTGTGGGTCAGTGTGGGATTTAAAGCATTTTTCAAGAATGGAGCAGTTTTTCTGGAGCTGGTATGGTATACCTGCTGTGAATCAGTGGGGGATTTAAAGCATTGTTCAAGCATGGAGCAGTTATCCTGGGGCTGATATACCTTCAGCAGTGGCTAAAGGATGTGGCCATAAGGACAGCAAAAGGTGGCCAAGTGTCTGTGGTAGCCATCTGCATCTCAAAGCAAAGCCCTGCCATCCAGCCAGATTTCTCTGTCATGAACATATCCAGTCTCTTTTTGAGTCTCTGTAAACCCTTAGTGTCCACACATCCTGTAGAAGGGAGCCCACAGCTTCATTTCACAAACAAGCACACCTTTTGTTTTGAATCTCTGCCTTCTGTTTTCATTAGCCAATCTCTAGTTCCTGCTTTAATGTATTGTTTTCTTACATATTAAAACTTTTATGCAGGCTTTGGTGGGTTTTTTTGGCTTATTTATTATTACATAAAATTTGGTGTAATAGGCAATGACAATGTGGTTTAGCTCTCAACATTTCCACCCACTGGAGATCAAAGCAAAAAGAATGAATACCCTAATAGTGGGAGTTCATTTTCATTTTAAATGAGATGTAACAACAGGTTATGAAGAAAAACATCTTGTGATGGTTATTCAGCTGTGTATGATTGCAGCGTTCCACCCTGTAAGCAGCGATATGAGATTATCACAGTCTTCCAATTACAAGATATTCCCGGAAGGGGGAAGAGGCCAAGCAGCCCATTGTCCTGTCCAAGGGCACTGCCCTGGGAGGTCCCTCTGGGAGCAGTCTCAGGCAGCACAGTCAAATTGTTTGTGGCTAAAGCCAGGTGCAGGCTCTTTGTCCAGGTTAAATACAGCAGTGATTTGCTTTATCAAGGGACTACTGCTGTCCATGGAGCTGAGTGCGTGGCTGACTTCCCTGCAGAATGAGGGCCTTCTTGGTGGATCTGAATCATATCAGTGGCACATTCAGGCAGGCCCAGGAAGGCCTAGGACCCCAGCCAGGGTCACTGCTGCCAGCCCCACTGCCAGTCCCATTGTATCTGTGACACACAGGGCTGATGTAAGACTTGCTTTGTGGGCACAGGGTGGCTCTGCAACTTGTGACAGCCCCTCATTAGACCACATGGACTTGCTCTTCTAAACCTCGTGGGTACAACCTCTTGCAAATGCTATACCCAGTGCCATGGGATTATGTTTTGGAGCCCTGAGTGCCATTGTATGTTTCTTACAAGCTGGGCATGGGTAATGATGCCCTGTGAAGGGCACACATCACCTAGAAGAACACACTCAGTGGTAAGGTGATAGTGTTCCAGCCAAAGTCAGATTCCATTTGCAATACTGAGTGCTTGATGCTGCATAGAGGGAGGGGAATTACAGCAAAATCCATCATGATCCCAATTCTCATATTAGCTTTGCTCTTTCTCTCACAGGTTATATCCAAGCCTGCAGAGGATTGATGATCTCTGCTGTCTGCCTGGGCTTCTTCGGTGCTGTTTTTGCACTGGTTGGGATGAAATGTACAAAAGTTGGAGGCTCCGATCAGACTAAAGCAAAAATAGCTTGTTTAGCTGGACTAATGTTCATACTCTCTGGTAAATATACTTTATTTCTATCAGTTTGCGTATTTGAAGTCATACCGGAGCCGCTTCTTTTCCACAGAAAGCCGTGCACAATCCTCCATGACTTTGTTGACTCCAGCGCTTCGTTGAAGCTCTGCTGCCAGCTCCACTGAATGGTTTGTCTTATGCTTTTCAGGGTTGTGCTCTATGACTAGTTGTTCCCTGTATGCAAACAGGATTACGTCTGAGTTCTTTGACCCTTCTTTTGTTGCACAAAAGTAAGTACTTTCCTATACCCATAAATCTTTCAAACAAGTAGACCTTACATTTCCTACCATGCACCAGAGCCTGTACAGAGAGCAGCTGCTTCTCCCCTTTGGCAGAGGAGGAGTAGTGGGCTGCACTTTTACTTAATCACAATTTCCAACTGGAGTAACCAGGTGCTGAAATGCAAAGAACAAACACTTTGCTGTACAGTGATTGCTCTGCAATCCGTGTGCCCAGCTCTACTGCAGGCTGGCAGGGCAGCTGGGGTTAACTGGGAATGAAGCCTGCCTGGATGCCAGAGGTGCAGCAAAAGGATTGCACAAGACAGAGGGGCTCGTTAAGTGCATCATTTGATAGGGAAGGGAGAAAAGTATTTCCTTGAGCCTTTGATAGAAGGTGGTTTCCATAAAGGTGTCGAGCACTGCGGATTCTTGATTCCTCTTGGGTAGAGGTTTCTGCAGGCTTGGTGGAATTTTGCTGACAGATTTTCAAATCCAGGTGACTGAAATTTGGATCGCAAACCTTATCAGAACCGACAGTCTTAAAAGCACTAACATAAATGCTTTGCCTATACTTGCAATTAAATTTAAGGGAATGAGTACTTATAGAATTTTAGGATTCGTACCAGAAATAATGAGCATCCCTAAAGACTCCCTTTAAAGCTGTGCAAATTCTCAGGACCTGCAAAATAAGCAATCCACAAACCAGCACTTGGATTTTGGATTGACATCATAAGTAACAAGTCTGAAAATGTTGGTTGTAAATAATAGCATCATAGACTTTTCTGTTTTGCCTTCATACATGATGGAAACTCTTCTTTAAAGCAAGGATTTTAAAGTTTTCTTGGCAGTGATCCCAGTATATGTCAAACACTGGGTACACGTTTCCCTGAAACCCAAGTAAGGGATCAGTAAGGAACTCTGAGCCTTTATGTTCCTCTTTGATAGAAAGAAAATAGTCTGAATAAATAAAGAAAGAATATAGTCTGACTAAATAACACTAAAGGGATCTACATTTGCAGTAGGGTTGACACTGCTTTTCCTGTGTTGAAAACAAGTTTGTATTAGTTTTCTCCATAATTCCCCTACAGTTTCTGTTTATTTGATACAGTAAAGACATGATCAAAAGACCTCCAAAAGAAAGAAGTATGTGAGGTTCTGTGAAGAAAATGGAGGCTGGCTATATAGACAGAAGTTAATTATTCATCAGGCTTACTGTTCTTAGTGAAAAATGCCATGCTGGTTGCCAGAAAGTCCTTTTCCTACACTGTACTCCTACAGCAAAAGAGCAGGCAGACGTCAAGGTGGAATTTTACTGTGAAGGAATGAGAAATCCAGTTTAAATATTGAAATAATGGTAGTAAAACATCCTCTCTAGAAATTACCTTTTTTTCTGGACAACCAGCATAACTCAGCAGTGGGCAGACATAATCATGACCGCAAAGATAAAGGCAGAGAGGAAATCCAGAAGTTTTAATTTGAGTTGTGCACAATGCATGTAGCTCATGCCGTGACCTTGCATCAGACTGAGCTAATGATGGCATTCAGCTCCTTCCTCTCTCAACTAGTGTAAAATTTCCTTTTTGTTGCCATCTGTGAACCCTTACTTTGTTATGTTTTGCAGGAGCATTTAATATGTTTGGTTGTTATATTATGGGAATTTGGTATTGTCTCTTCACCGAGAGAGGGTTTCAGCCTTTTGCCTTTTACTGCACATTTCTCTCCTGAAGTTGTTCTGGCAGTGTCAAAGACAGGATTGAGATACTGTTGGTGGGAAACAAATGACACAAGATGTTCAGCATCTTGTTTCAGCCATCAGGATTTCCCTCCAGCCTTCTGTACTACTCTTAGTTTAAGAAATCCTGACTCTTATAGCCTTTAACATTTTTGTCCCTGGCCACAGTTTGAACTCACATAATCATGACCATTCTTATTGATAAATGGGGTTGTTTATCCAAATTATCTGATCACCTTCCCATTCTGTCTTATAGAGAATTGGTTCCCTTCAGCTTTCTTGTGACTGAATGGATGGTGCATAGTTCAGACAGTCTCCATTTTGGTAGATTTGAATCTGTTCATTATTTTCCAAGGATTTGTAAGGATCAGACAATCAAAGTGTTCATTTCCCCTGGGTACTGGTACTGATTTGGAAGGAAGGTATGAAGGTCTGCTCTTTATGTAAGCTGATATCCAGTCAGCTGATGAAACTTCCACTGGTTTGCTTGGAGGTTTACTTCATGTTCTTAATGTGTGTAACGACTAGAATATTTTTCTTCTGTACTGATATTGTACTTTAGTTATTTTACTGAATTGTGCCTCCCTGGATTTGGGAAGAATTAGAAAAAATCTTCTTTAACCTGCTTGGTTAGTGCAGATGAAAGTGGTTTTCAGTTCTGTGCAGTGGAATTCACATGGGCCTGAGTGGTCACCGCCTCAAAGCCTCTTCATCAACTTCTCGCTCCTGCCTGATCTGCCAGTGATCTCCACTCACATGGATTCCACTGACTGGAGACAGTGATATGCAGCCACAGCCTTCAGACAGCGACTGCTTTAGTTCTTGCAGCCTAGAATTTTAAGACTAGAAGAGTGTGTTTGCTACAAAGTTTTCCATGATAAGGAGGGAAGGGGGAAACAGCAAATGCATAAAGTTATTCTAAAAAACCTATCTCCTTTATTCTCTTTTTCTGGAGGTACCAAAGTTTATAAGGGTTTTTTCATAGAGTAAGGTTTTTTTACAGACTGGATTCTGGTGGGTGGTTTGCATTGGCTTTTTTTTAATGCTGAAAAGATCACAGAATCATAGAATGCCAGGTTGGAAGAGACATCAAGGAGCATCTGATCCAGTCTTTCTTGGCCACAGCACAGTTTAGACAAGAAGGCCCGTGTACAGGCAGATCTTAAAAATATCCAGTGTCAGGGAATCCACCACTTCCATGGGGAGGTTATTCCAAAGGATGATTGTTCTCACTGTGAAAAATTCTTCTTATGTGTCCAATTGAAATCCCCAGGGTTAACTTGTACCCATTATCCCACGCCTTTTCCATGTGACTACCTGTAGAATGGAGTCTCTATCTTCTTTGTAGCCACTGTTCAAATACAGAAACATGATGATTAGGTCTTCCTAAGCCTTTCTTTCTCAAGGTTGAACAAACCCAGTTCTCTCTGCCTTTTCCCACATGACAGACTTCCCAGTCCTCTGATCATCTTTGTGGCCCCTCTCTGGACCCTCTCCAGCTTGTCCACACCTTTTTTGCACAGCAGGGACCAAAACTGAGCACAGTATTCCTGGTGTGGCCTGACAAGCACTGATTAGAGTGGACTTCTTGATCGCTTCTGGATCACCTATCCAGGTGCTCCTGCAGGGTGGCTCTCCCTTCTGAAGTGTCCCCTTCCCCACTCAGTTTGGAATCATCAGAAAACTCCACCAAGAGTACACTTGATCCCATCATCCAATCACTTATGAAGATTTTTAATAGTGTTGGGTCCAATATTAATCGCTGATGATGCCTTAGGTTTTAACTTTTATATTTTTCAAATCCTATACTGCTAGTGTAACTCTGAAGTTTCCTGTAGCTTGTTAAGTGCTGTTCTCTCATGCTAAGATAGATGTAAGAAAGCCTCCCTAGCTTGCTCTCCAAGGAGACCCAGAGCAAGAACTGTAAACCATCATCTTGGGGAGAGGGGGGCAAGCTTGGGGAAATTCCATCACTGGCTGGGTTCTGGTTGGTGAATTTATGCTGATATAAAAGTGTGAAGCATTCATGACCTGTCATCCATTCTGGGATCCACTGAGGCAGGACCCTCTGGAGCCCAAAAGTGTACATCTGAAGGCCTTTCAAGTAAATACCTCCTTTATTCCTTTA
This sequence comes from Erpornis zantholeuca, assembly GCA_013400515.1. NCBI lineage: Eukaryota > Metazoa > Chordata > Aves > Passeriformes > Timaliidae > Erpornis > Erpornis zantholeuca. The sequence continues at coordinate 142,671 of VZTN01028709.1, forward strand.
TTCCTGTCTAGTCTCTGTTTCTAGGTAGCCATTCAAGGCATCACTGAGGAAGTGCACTTTTGACACGTCAGTTTGAACAGAAGCCAAAAGACAGGTTGGACAAAACCCAGGGAGCCATACAGATGTTGATATGCAATTGAAAATCTGGAGTTTTCCTCCTAAATACCAGTATAAATCAGAAAGGTTGTTTTCTCAGTTTGAAGATTAGGAGGAACGACCACTTAAGACAGCTCTGCAACTCATTACCTTGGTGGTGTGGCAGTCACCCAAGAAGGGCCATATACACCATCTCTTTAATCACGGTATAGTAACAAATGTTGCTTCAGAAGGTCAAACAATCCCAGCTACAAAAGCTGAACCCCATGCCTTCTGTCCCAACAAGTAGGCAACCCTGTCTGGTACCCTTTTCTACCCAATTCTATCAAATCTAATCTTGATTTCTTTTCTGTACTACTGAAGAGCTTCAGGAGAGGAAGATGGCACTTGGTCTCCTTAAATCCCTCAGCCTCTGGCCAACCATTTAGTGTTGTTAGATAAAAATGTGGAAACCTGCGTTTCCCACTTTCTAGGCAAACGGTCTTGGCAAGTAAGTTGTAACTGCAACAGCCTTCTTGGATCTCAGTCCAACTCTTCTCCAGCACCATGGTGATCTGCATCGACTTCTGTGGGGAGCCTAATCCTGGTCCACATAACTCAGGTGTGCTCTGGCAGTCCTGTAGGGATGGAGGGATCCCAAGGATGGGGCTTACCTCACGTCTGAGCTAGTCCTTTTGATCTGCCTTTTCAGGTCAATAAAAGAGGTGCTTTGAAGGTGTTTTAGAAGTGCATTTTTTGTGTATTTCTTGCATGTTGAATATAATGGGACCCTAGGTTATGAGGCCTGATTCAGGTGTCTGCTTCTAATCAGAGAACTGCCTGTCCTTGGACAGACAGAAATCTCCTTGAGTGATGTGAAAACTGTAGCACAAGGCTGGAAATTTGAGCATAGGTGGAATTAAAGCTTTAGGGGTTTGGCAGATTTTTAAGTGAAATGGGACTGGGTGCAGACCTTTCCAGGGTGAAAGGAGCTGTGGTCCCCAGCAGTTTCAGTTAGAGGTTGGGTCCGTAAGCCACACACTGGTGTTGAGGAAGGGTTCTGAGGCAGAGTCAGTTTATTTCAGCTTGAGCTTGGTGTCTCTAGAGAGTGGGCCCAAACAAAGAAATCCCTGGGCATTTCTCCCCTCACAGCCTGTGCACCTGATCCTCACGTGCTCTTCACAAATCTTGCATGTGCCTCTTGGTCCAGTGATCATTTATGGTCTGGGGTCTTCTAACACCTCACTGGATTCTTTCTCCATGTCCATGTGGGCAGGTTGTTAATTATTCTTATCTTCCAGCTTGGGCCAGCCCTCCAGGCTCTTAGCCTGGTTATATTCAAACAAGGGTTTTTTCTGTTTATTCCCCTGCTTTGCCTTTCTTGCTAACAAACACAGTTCATTTAAAGTTCACCTACACTAAGTTTTGAGCAGGGCACACTTCATGCTGAGCTGTAAGAAAATTACAATTAAACTTAAGCCTACACTATTAATTTCTAATGTTCTCTAAGTAAACTTAATTTAATCCCCGATAGCTGGGCATGAAGAATATTTGGGGGAATCAAATCCTTTTTTTCAGCAAAGGATAATAAATAAAAACTCTACTTTGATGATGTGAACAGAAAATGAGAAAGGAGCCTGGAAGTTGGAGCACTGGTGAGGCCATGAAGAGTCAGGTGCAAGTCCCATGGAGTGTTCCACCTCTGAACTCCAGTGTTTCTATTGCTTTTTGGCACTAAGCCCCTGGGTCAGAACTTGCTCAAGCCTGGGTGTCCATCTAGCAAAGATAAGTGTAGTTTTTTGTCCCTGTGTGACTATTTCTTTTTTTCCCGAAGCTTGTGCTATACCTCTGGTTAGGCTCTCAAGAAAATATGGAAAAAACATCTTTTATCTCCTCAGCCAGTGCTCACCCTCTTGTGACCTATTATAGAAATCACTGTGTCATTTCTGGAGTGTCTGGGCAATTTTTGAGTGTTTCTGCAGTGCCATTTTGTAAAGATACAAGTTTTTCAGTACAGCTGACAGGCATTTTCAGTTAGATATTTTGGTGACATGGAATTAGGGCCTGTGCACATGGAAATGTTCAGAGCTAGCTAAGAAGTGCAACTACAGTGTTGTAGTTGCACAGGCAGGCTCTCAAGCAGGGACTTTTATTTGGCTGCCTCACCACAGTTAACAACAAAACAATTTAGTAACATCTGCTCGAACAGCACAGACACTTGGCTGATAACTGTGGCAGAACGGGGAATGGGGGCCTGCATTTTCTGTGCAGGACCCAGAAGTCTGGAGGAGATAAGGGTCTCCTTATGGGGAAACTGCAGCAGAGAAGAACAAAAGAGAAACACAGTATGTTCTAAAGGCGAGGAATAGGAGACTTTGGAGACTGATGGGCTGCAGCCCAGTGCAGATCATCCTAAAAGTGCTTTAAGAGTGATACTCAGGCAAGGAGCTGGGGAAGGGAGCGGACAGAGGGCAGCCATGTCTTGCTGCACGTCTTGGAGCTCCAGCGCTGAGGGGAAAGAAAAGAATTTCTTCCTGATGCCCTTCTTTTCCTTCATTTACTACTATTGCTTTATAAATGTGGACTTAGCTTTGTGGGATAATGCTCCCAAAGCACACCTGTCTCCTCTCAGAGACAGAGCAGTTCCTGGCAGCAAACAGTTTGTGGCTGGCCCAGGCAGCAGAAGGGACCTTTGCTGGTGACAGGGAGCTCTGCCCACAGACATGCTGGGGAGCAGTTTCTTCCAGATAGAATCCAGCCACAGGGACTGGAGAAAGATGCTGTAACCTGCACCTGTGTGTGCATAGGCTTATACCAGACACAGCTGTGCATGCATATGCATACATTGCACATATGTGCATGCATATTGCATATGCATATCATACATATATACAAACCCTCATGTTTTAAGCAGGCTGGTGTGTGGATAACAAGGGAGGGAGTCAGACAGATTCTGAGAGCCACAGGGGAAACTTAAGGGGAGCTGTAGGCAGAATTTGTAGTCTCTGGCTTGGCAAAAGCCCCAGTCCAGTTTGGTTTGGGATCCAACAGAAACAAAACTGAAACAGAGGAGCTGGTGCTGTAAAAAGGCCAAAGAATGATGTAACCCCACAGCAAAGCAATCCAGGAAGAGATGCTTAAAGGCCAGGCCTTTTCCTACCCCTAACCCCTCACTCTGGCTGTGCAGGGAGAAAAGCATTGCCCAAGAGTACTGCAGGGACAGAGTCTGCCTCCCGAGTCAGAGAGAAATAATGACATGGACGTGGGGGAATAGCAGAGCTGCTGATTTTGTGGTAGACAATGTATGTGCCAATGGAAAGTTATTCAAGAAAAATAAAATATTTAGTTAATGTATTCTGGAAATAACCTGTTAAATGCATGCTCTCTTTTGTTAAATACATTTATTGACTTCTTGTAGGTATGAATTAGGAGCAGCTTTGTTCATTGGATGGGCTGGATCTTCACTCTCTATAATTGGTGGCATTATATTCTGCTTCTCAATATCTGAAAACAGTAATTCTGCAAGGTAAAACACAAGTTGTACTTACTGAAAGAAATCAATACCTGTGCATTTGTACCTGCTATGTGTATGCAGTTTGATTACTGTTCCAAAACACGTTGTAATGAGATTCAGAAAGAGTTTGTGTGCATAAAAGAAAATAAGGGGATTTAAGGACAATGCTCTGTTCATCATTAATGTAATTAAGAAAAGCTATTGACTCAGAACAAATACTTGTGACATATATATTTCATAAATTTACTACAGCTGGAAAACAGTGCATTCACTGATGTAGGAAGAGTGGTCAGGTCACTTTACAGGGATGAATAGACAAGTTTCCTTGATCTCAAATCATCGTATCAAAAGTGAGGGGTGGTGGCAGTGGAACTTCCAGCATCTGAAGTGGAGTGATAACAAAGGGAAATAGCTGTAGGGAGTAACTGTTCACCTAGGATCTGCCACAACTTTAATTCTTTCATGATTGTGCCCTAATTTACTTAGCTGTGAATGAGCTAAGTAAATATGTTACAGAAAAGTGCATTGCAAAGATAGATGGCTGGAGTGGCAGTGTCAAACTAGAATGGGACACATAGAGCAGGAATGTGCCCCCTCCCCTGAAATTTGTAGGTACATTCCCATACATTTCTTCTAGCTTTATCAGTGTAATGCCTGGATGCAGAGATGTCACTTGTCTGTGGGATGAGCTGTAAACATTTGGTTTTCTTTGCTTCAGGAGGGGGTATGCCTATAATGGAGCCACATCTGTGATGTCTTCTCGTACGAAGGTCCACAACAGTGTCCCTGACAAAACCCCACCCAAGCACTTTGACAAGAACGCTTATGTTTAGTTGCACTCTTGGAAGACCCAAAGCGTTTTAAACACGATTTTTGTTTTGTTCAGAGTGATTCCCCCATCCCAACCCCAATGTACTTACAGCTAAGACAATGACTTTTAAAAATATTAACTTGCAGCTTTTTACATATTGATGTAAATTTTATTATATAATATTTTAAGATTGATGTTGGTCTTGTAAAGTTTATACCTGGAAATCATGAGCTGATGTTGCATTCTTGAAAAAAATAAATGAGGTATTTACTAATTCAGTTTGTCATGTCAGCTGCTTATGGGAATGGCATCACACACATCATATTGGCATATTGCAGGAATTTCTGACATGGGTTCAGTACTGGGCAGAACAGTCAATTGGAATAAGAAGAAGAGGAATGAGAAGAAACTGGGAGAAAATAAATATGGGATTTGGGGAAGCAGGAAAAAATACTGACTGTAGTTGGAGCCCCATTGTTAACAAAACCAAACCTGTCACGAGGGAGGGTCTTGGATGGCCTCAGCAGAGTGTGTGCTCCAAAGGACAACAACACGCCCTGCTGGTGACAAGCCACCTCCAGGGGTTGTTTTCCTTCCCTTCTGCTGGGTGGGGTGCTGGGACACCTCCGGCTACAAAACATCTCAAAGCCACTGACTTGTGAAAGGGAAGGAAAACCCCAGGCAACTCCAGCTGGTCGGCTCTGCCAATGGCATTCCTGAAGGGCTGACCAAATAAAAGTAGGCTATACTGAACAGCACAATTTTACATATTCCAGATTGAATTATAACAGTTCAAAAATTTGTGTGGTATTTTTCTTTGTCCATAGAAATATGATGACTTTTGAGGGAGTATTTGTACACATCTATAAATGAGAACACATTACAAATAACTACAAAATGCTTTCTAGACTGAGTCCCTAAAATCAGACACAAACTCAAGTTTGTCATGAAGTTTGAACTGATGGATCTTTGAAGTTTCAATAAAAATTGGTTATTTGGGGACAATGGTGTAAATATAAAACATGAATAAACCTATTTAATAATGGCACAGTATAGAAAAGGTTTTGTATCTGATATTTTCTAAATTACATCAGAACTAAAAAGTCACTCGAGGTTCTTTTTGTTTTACATTATTTTTGTACTTCATTTAAAATGAACCACTATTGTGTTTTCTTAAGAAGGTAGCCAATATGAACAAACCAGAAATATCAAGTACTTCTGCATTGGTAGGTCAGTACTTTCCTTACTGTGGTTTGACATTTTAATTTTTTTTCCAATTGTCCTTTTATACTAAAAAAGACTCAACTGCAATACAAAAAAAAAAAACCCACAAACCAACTTCCCTATAAAGGAGGCATTTAATGATGATCAGTTTTAGAGCTGAGGGTTTTTTATTTTCATTTGGTGTTTATTGTAAACCATGGTAGAAACTTAACAGTTTAATACATGGACATATTTTCTTTAAAATGTTGACAATTTTATATAAAGTTCATGATAAAATACAAGAAAATATGCATAAAAAATGTATAAAGTAATACTCTGCAGTATATTCTGTTCATTGGTTAAGATGCTTTCTTCCAAGACCAGGTTCAATCTTTAATGTAAACATTAGAGGCAAAATCTTCAGTGAAATGAAAGAGACTTTCACCACTGAACTCATGAGTGTGCTGGTTTTGGCTGGGGTGGAGTTAATTTTCCTCACCATGGCTGGTATGGGGCTGTCTTGGATTTGTGCTGGACACAGAGTTGGTAACAGAGACATTTTTGTTATTGCTGAGCTGGGCTTGCACAGAGCCTTTTCTGTTTTTCATACCTCCACATTGGTGAGGAAATTGGGGGTGCATGGGAGGTTTGGAGGGGACACAGGTGGGACAGGTGACCCGAAGTGACCAAAGGGATATTCCAGACCACAACATCATGCTCAGTATATAAAGCTGGGGAAGAAGGAGGAAGGGAGAGAGGGACATTTGGAGTGATGGAGTTTTATCTTCCCAAGTTAGCATTACACATGATGGGGCTCTCCTGGAGGTGGCTGAACAGCTGCCTGCCCAGGGGGAGCAGTGAATTAATTCCCTGTTTTGCTTCGCTTGTGTGCGTGGCTTCTGCTTTCCTTATTAAATTGCCTTGATCTCAACCCACGAGTTCTCTTGCTTTTACTCTTTCAAGTCTCTCCCCAGGCCACTGGTGAGGGAGTGAGGGAGCGGTTGAGTGGGGTTTGGCTGGGGTTAAACCACCACAAAGAGAAAGAAGAATTACTTTGTTTCCAAATAGACATGGCCAGTAATGCATATTTCAATATTCTTTTTCAGAGTCAGACTGAAAGACACGAGAGCTCTGTAAACAGTATTCCTTGTTATTACAGGACCAAGGAGAGAAATTACTGGGAAACACTTGATGTTTTCATCTGCATTTTGAAACCCAGCAGAACCAAAACCAGGATGTCCCGTCAGGAATGGAACAATTATATATCGGAAGAATCACTCCAGTCTGTTACAGTGACTAAGCTGCTTTTTAACGTGCTTGTATTATCAGCTTCATGAAGGCCTGTTAAAACTAAGAGACAAAAAATTTAATAGTTATTAATACTCTTTTGGGGATATTTTTACTTTGTATTTGTCTATGAGATAAAATGGCATGCTATGTGAGCAAACACCTGTGGACTTCAGGAAGTCCCAAGTTTCAAGCAGTGAAAAAATGACAAGTGTTGGTAATATGTAGATGGTTTCTCTCACAGAATATAAAGAACAGTACAAGCAGTCAGTGTCAACCTTACTTTCTCTTCAAAAATAACCAGAAGTGTCTTTATGTGACTGACAGCTTTAACCTTAACATACATTGAAATGTTAGGGTTAGAAACTACTGTATAAATTATATGTAAGATGGAGGCTTTTACTTCAGCACCAGTTTAAATATTTCTGTCAGCCTGGTAGGTCAGTTAGATATCTGGAACAAACTTGAAATGTTGTTATTATTCTCAAGACAAAGCAAATTCCCTTTTCCCTTGAACTTGGGAAGAAAAAAAAATTCTGGATGATTAATTTTTAAGATGAGGTTGAAGTCTGATATTATGTTTTAAAATCTCAAATTTAAGTTGGTATCTCTGTATATCTCTGTGTGTGGGGTTTACATATCACTAAATATCATAAAAATATGATATTTTTATGGCAAAAAAACGAACACAGAGGTTTTTTTTACTTGTTCTTTTCTTACAAAACACCATCTATTGAATTACAATGTGTAATACACCATACTTAGTCCTCCTCTAGATGGGTCAGTCACTTATGAATGTGTTACCTTCCTCCTTTGGCACACTTATCTTGGGAAGACCCCATGCATGTACCACAGATGCAGCATTGGGCTCGTTTTTCTGAACTGGCAACGCCTTCTGACCTCTGTCATCTTTCATTGATAAAATGTCTTCCTCTACTGATGATAAATCCCAATCATCTTCAACAGCTTCTGTGAGCTAACAGGGACAAGAAAAACCAGGCATTTTTCCTCTGTCTGTTCAAGCTGTGCTGAGATCTTTCCTAAACTCAACAATGAGAAACTGCTAAAGAAAAATTTACTGGCACATGGCCTTTATGACATCTATCACCACAGTTTTAAAATCCACATAAATTCAACCTCCTAAATAATATTAATTCACTGTTATCATTCCGAAACTAAAAGAGGTTTGTTTTTTTTTCTATAGTCAGGAACTGCAAACATTAAAAGTTCTGCCAGTTCTGTATCTGGCATAAATCTCTGTTTTCAGGTATTACTTGCCAGCCTTTTAAAAAAGATTATATTTTCTGGGATATTCCAGTGATATGAAAGTCCTTTAAGCATTAGAATGAATATTACTTACATAAAAATAAATGTATGATATGCAAGGTGGCAGTTTACAAGCATTCTGTAGTCAAACTAGGAAAAAATATTGCAGTAAAGGCCTTTTCAATTTAAAACTAATTTATTTAAAGAGGAAATTAAATAAGGAAAATTTAAAAAACCACATGGTGCTCAAACTTTAAATATACATTCCCCCGAAGACTCAGTGTCAGCATGTACAAACACTTTAATTAAGTGGTGAATTTGTATATTAAGTTCACAAAATGAGAGTCAATTCAAAGAGGTGAACCTGAAGGCAATGAGCCCATGGTCCTTCTTACCTCATCTGCCTGAAAACTAAGTATCTTCATTCAGCTTTAGAAAGAAGAGCTACAGCATTTCCCTGCTTGTCAATCAGACGTAGTTTGATTAATTTGAGCAATTTTTAGAGAGCTTAACTAGAAAGTGAACAATGGTTTCTCATAAAGCTAAAAGCTTATTTCACTGGAGTCTCCCAGTAATACAGTAAGGATCTAGATGGTGCTTCCACTGCACAGAAGGAAGGTTCAGATGCTGTTAGAAAACAATGTAAGGTATGTACATGCTAGAGAAAAATCAACAAATATGAACGTGTCGTATGTCTCGAAAGAAGGGAAGAGACTGCAGGAAAGCTTTATCTTGCAACACAATTCCATTTTAACATTGCAAACTGTATTTCAAAAACTGACAGATCTGCTCAGTGTGCTGTATTATTAACATACCAGGATTCATTATTGTGCTGTTTCAAGTTATCTGCATTTGGAGGGTGTGGTAATGGGAAAGTCAGAGTCACATTGAGAAATGCTGGAGGAAGAGCTTCCTCAAACATTCACAAGGCCCAAATGATTGTTAAAGTAAAAAACAGAGATAAGCACATCAAAATTCAGTTTAGATCAAGTGTAAATACACATCACTAATCAAAAGTGCTAAATAGTTTCATTAACTTAAAGACTTATATAAAGATTTAAACATAGAAATATGGGCATAGCTATATGCATATAATTACCAAAGCATAGAAGGTGGTGTATGCTTCTGTGAAGGTTCCAGAAACAAAGTAACAGTGCCTGCCCTGGTTTCATGAACTTACTCTGAACTCCTCATGTCCATACAGGATACATCAGGGACACAATGTATTCTAAATGAATTATAGCAGCAATATTTTTCATAAAATGATGGAAAGTTCAGGTTGGAAGGGACATCAAAAGATCATCCAGTTGAACTCCTCCACCATGGCCAGGGACACCTTCCACTAGTAAAGGTTGTTCAAAGCCCCCTCCAACCTGGCCTTGAACACTTCCAGGGATGGGGCATACACAGTTTCTTTGGGTAACCTGTTCCAGTGCCTCACCACCCTCACAGTAAAGAATTTCTTCCTGATATCTAATCTAAACCTACTGCCTTTTCATTATAGTCTAATTTTCTATCCAGGAGGATCTGTTCCATGATCTTTCCAGGCACGGAATGAGACTAACAGGTCAGTAGTTCCCAGGGTCCTCTTTCTTACGTTTTTTAGAAAATGGGTTTCTTTTCCTTTTTTCAGTGAAAGACTACACCCAATTGCGACAACTTTTCAATTATCATGGCAAAGTGGCTTGGTGACTACATCAACCAATATCTTTAGGACCCTGGGAAGCATCTCACTGGGTCCCATGGACTTATGTTAGTTCAGGCTTCTCTGGGCGTCTCAACCTCAACATTCTACCACAACAGGAGGAATTTCATTTCCCCAATACCTATGCTAAGGTTCAGGGGTTGGAAAGATGTGGGAAGGGAGATTATCAGTGAAAACCAGGGCATTTTTAAAGCATAGCTTTTAAGGCTTATTATGCTACAGGTCTTTGCTCTTGAAGCCCAAATTCACACAATGGCCCACCATCTAAAGATCTTCACAAAATCAAGACAATTTAACTGTGAACATTGTAGAGTCTTGTAAAATCTGACATCACAAAGAATTTGGAAGTAACACTGGATAGAAAATTGCACTGAAATAGCCATGTTTGAGTTGATAATTTTGAGTCTGGGGCGATCTGCAGCTCCCACACAGTCAATAGACAACTTAGGTGTCACCAATGGCAATTACAAGGACACAGGCTAAATGTGATTATGCTACCCTCACTGCCAAAGTCAATTAAGACAATCACCCTTTTCTGGAAACTGAAATAGAAGTGTCACTGCTTCTGGGGGGAGTGATGAATTTCAGATTTAACTCACAGTCAGAAAGCCCTAAGGTATCAGTTTTATTATGGATAACAGGATTCTCAGAAATTATTATTTACTAATTTAGTGAAAAAATATTGTATTGAATGCTAGAACAATCTAGTAACTACTACTCAAATTGAAATAAAATTACTATCTGCTGTTGACTTCTCATTTGGAGTTAACTTTTGTTCCTTTTAAAAATTGTTCAGGTAAAGACCCCAAATTGCAGCAAAATGGTTTACCAATTATAGAATTGGTAATTCTCATCTAAACTGAGCAGAAAACGGGGACCTTAGGAGCCTGAGGGGTGAAGAATACATTGTGCTGGTGAACACAGGCCAAACTCAATGGACAGCAATGGATTTTATGTAGTCTGAAAACAGTATGTGATTGTGGATTGATGCAGAACAAAGACCAATGGAATTTATTCTCTCATTAAAATGCATTTAAGAGATCCATATTAGATAAAGCTCTAGAAAGAATGTTTTTAAATATTAGATAAGCAAATTCATTTTTTCCTCCATCAAAACAATACGCCAGGAAAACAAGTAAAGAAGGGCTCTTTATGCTGCTAGAAGAGAAGACAAGAATGATGCTGATTGTGCCCAAATTTTGAGCTGTAGAGATCCAAAACAATCAAGGTATCAGCTAAATAAGCAGTGCGGATGAAGCCACTTGCCAAAGGTCACTTGCTAGCACTTTTCTGTACACCAGTGCAGATGTACCCAAAAAAACTACTCAGCTGTAATACCAAAACTGTCGTGGAGAATTAAATTCTTTGCTGCATCAAGATGATTTCAGCATGAAAAAAACAAAAACAAACAAATAAACAAAAAAAACCAAACCACAAAACAACAAAAAACCCCCCATATATATAGTTCAATTACTTAATGTAATAATGCTGCATACTAAAAGTGATACCTTCAGTTCTTTCACGTCTTCTTTCTTAATAAATGCCTGTGCAACATTAATTCCTCCAGCTGGTTTGCTCTTACTTCCATGGTTAGAAAGACTCTCTCCAACTTGTTTGGTCAGTTTTTGAATAAATGTTCCTAAAATTCAGAAAAAAATTAAATTGACAGTTTCAATTCACAAGGAGGGACGTTATTGTAAACCCTCTAGAAATCTTCCCCAAAGGAAAAATAAGTAAAAGAAGTCTCTCTGAGACAAAGATTGTCTCTTTTCCTACATTTATATAGAAGAGCATGATTCACATGTCTAAGTAATACATTAATAAACACATTAGCAAAAACAAAGTGTACACCAATATATATGTATATATATCCAAGACTAGGTTGTCTGCCTTCATTATGTTTTCTAACAGAGAAATTTTACCATGAAATGCAAAATCATGCACAGTTGTTACAACATTCATATACAAATGCAGTAAAAAACCTTTAGAACTTTTGGCAGGTGTTCCAATTTCTTCAGTTTCATTTTCCTCCATCCCATCCACATGGCTTTTGCCAGAAGGCTTCTGAAAAGCATGGACTATGCTGCTTGATGGTTTTGACTGCTTTTGCAATATCTCTGGTGTTTTATAAGGCTGTTTAACATCATCTTCATCGGCTTCTTCCTCTGAACTGAATGGAGGTGTTCTAAGCAAACATACAACATGAACACTTACTGGGTATCAGTGAGTGCATCACTGAATACATGTTTAAGCTTTCTCATATTTTCCTTTCTAATAATGTGCATTTTTCTTAGTGAAAAAAAAAACCCAGAATATCCCCTAAATCCTAACTATCAAAAAAAAATTAATTAATTAATCTTCTAATTAAACTCAGAAAGTTATCCCAAAATGTTCTCTTACATACATGACTCTTTCCATTTATGCAATTACCTTTACAAAACAAGAGACCAATATAAAACAAGTCTTGCCAGGCAAACACAGAAAGGCTTTCATGGATCAGCAGGTAAAGCAAATTTCAGGGTCAAAGAATCTGTGCCACAGAAAGTCTGTTTTGACATCAGTTAGATGAAAATAATGTGGGAATTTTTCAGGAAGAGTCAAAGTAATGTACCTGATATGAATGGAACAC
>VZTN01028710.1:0-30331 GCA_013400515.1 Erpornis zantholeuca
ATAGGTATACACATGCATCTAGTGGTAGCTCTACAAATTGCGTACAATTGTTCAATTTATATTGCAGGTTCTAGAAAGAAGTATGTTGTAGCACAGAATCTTTTACACATTTTACTCTAATATCATCATTTCCAGTTCTTACTCTCCTGGGATCTTTGTGGTATTTTCTGCCCTTTTTAAGGTCTTTACCTTCTTTTTATCCATTGCATGTTGTCTTTCTGTACCTGTGTTACCTATTAAACCTGTCTCCTAGAATGTTTCCAGTCCTTCCTTCAGTCCCTCCCTTTTGCTTCCCCCCTCCCTCCCACTTCTTGGGAACTGACTGCAGAAAGAGCCATCATCCCAAAAGCACTCATCAGTCAGTCTGAAGAACAAGATGAGATGATGGCATTGCCAAGACCAATAAATAATATTCATTCATTTGAGATGGTTATTTGGAAAAATGTGATCCACTTGTGTTTTGTTCTGTCTGGGCATCCATTTTTAATGTTAACTGTTTTTTACACAGAAGAAAAAAACCTTTATATTCTGTAAACTAGTTTTCATCATATATTTATTGGAAATATGGGAGTATTTCTTCCCAGATCGTTATTCTTCTACAGAGTACCAGAAGCCTTAAATCAATTCTTCTTACAGCTTTTCATTACAATCTATGCATTCAGCTCTTATATCTCCAATGGGAAATGGGCTAGAAGTAATGTAAGTGCATTGGCAGGAAATATTGCAGATATGCCTTGAGTTTATTTGCCGTTCAATTTAAACCAACCTTTCCTAGGACGGCTCCTCTTTGTGCAGTAAATTTTTGCCAGTAAAACAGTTTAAACTAGAGGCTTTTAATAATCACTCTTATCAAAGACACATTCCTTTTACACATTCAGGTTTGTATATCTCTGGAATAACCACTTGCTCTAAAAGTGCATTTTCTGTGTTGTTTTCTGTATTCTTTTAAATACTATTGTGTGAAAGGTTGAGAAGTTGTAAAATAAGATTCCTTGAAACAAGAAGATTATATTAGGGTTTCTTGCTCCCTGAAGTCAAGAAGTCATATGCACTTTGATTTTTTTTACCACCGTTTTTCACCTGGACTCATTGAAATATGTTAAGTAACTTAATTATGGCATCTTTTATATTGCTTTATCAGAACAAACAAACCTCTTGATACCTTGAATAAATCTTGCTCTTTAGGAATGATGAGCCCTGACCATTTCCTTTCCCCCCACAGAAACTGGCAGTCCCCCTCCTGCCAGTTCCCATAAAGTGTTTATTGTGCCAGTGTCTGCTCTGTCATGTGTTTACACTCTCACATCGAGCTGGGTTTATGTAAAGCATGCATGCTACCATGCAGATGTTTGATCCACAGTGAGTAGAGGCTGTTCACAGAGTTGGTAATAAATGACTAAGAAGCTGTTTAATGTGTCACAGCTGTGAATGACCTTGTGTGCTGCTGATCTGTTCCAGGACAAAAGCAGTTAGGTTAATTAAAACATCACTAAGGACGCTTTAAGGTAGTTTGCTTGATTTTTGCCCTGAGATTCAGGAACCTAATCCTTTTCAGATGTCCTTTCTCAATGAGAAGAGCTAATTGATTATGTGACTGTCCATTTCATGCTATCATACAATTGGTTCATTTAAATAACTTTTTTTAAAGGCTTAAGCTCACTTATTTAATGGTGCCCTGAAACAAATAAAGGCTTTCATGGGAATTCTTTTAATGTCTGGTGTCTGGACTACAGCTCACACCTTCCATGCATATATTCAGCTCTATTTCTCCAGTGGGAAATGGACTACAGGTTATGCAAGTACAAGGATATATTCAGTCCCAGAACTGAGTAAAGATATTCTTCCTTCTCTGATGTACTTAAACTGTGTTCAAGCTCAGAGTAGTTCCTGCACTTAAGCACTTGCTACGTAGATACTGAGGCTGATAAGCACCAGCAGCCATTTCTTGTGCCTAGTAACTTGAGTACGCTTGTCCTTATGCAGGGTAAGCACCATGCTTGAAACAAGCATGTTCACCTTGACAACCTTCAGGCATTCTCTTACTAGTGAGTTCATATCTTGTTAGTAAGCAGAAGGAAATCGCATATATAGGTGAGGAAAAAAAAATAATACAATATTCATATTCACTGTACTAGCCAGAAGCTGAACACACCTAAATAACCATGCCAAATAAAGATAACAACTTCATTGCAAGTGTAAGTGGATCTGTCTGGACCAACGATGTGATTTTGTGTGGCAGGACTGAAGTGAGATGCAGTTCCATACTCCATGAAATAGTAGATTTATACATCACTAGAGTTGACTCAGGCCTTCGTACTTGCAAGCAAGATATGTAAACCCAATGCACATATGCTTAAAACCCAATACAATAAAGTATTGGCTTTTAAGCATATGTGCATGTCTTTGTTTAAAATGTTATGTCCAGGAGAATGCACTCCTAGAGAAGTTCTGTTATGAAACTCTATTGACTTTTAAAGGGGAAGAAGAAAAAAACTGTTCTAACCAGACCATAAACTGTTTAATATTTATGTTTATTTTGCAGTGTGGAAACAATTAATGATGGCAATTTCCACATTGTGGAGCTGCTAGCTATGGATCAGATTCTATCTTTATCTATTGATGGAGGAAGTCCAAAGATAATTACCAATTTGTCCAAGCAATCCACTCTGAATTTTGATTCTCCGCTGTATGTAGGAGGTAAGAGGATCTTCCTGCTTTTTACTTTACTATAGATAATTTACTATGGTAACATGCTTTAAGAAACACATGGTAAGAGACTCATTCATTGATATAACACCTTAAGATGAAACTCTGGTAGTTAATGTCAATAGTTTCAATTTTAAGAAATATTATGTCCTCAAACTCATCTCTTGCTTTTTTATAATTACATTTACTTTTTATTACTGTAAAATCTTGTAATTTTCTGCTGTTATTTAGCCTATTATTACACATATATTTATGAAGAAGAACTGTGCTTAATATTGTTTAGCTGCATGAAGATTTAATAATGCATATTTAGAAAGTATAGAATGGTAGCATTCTGTTGTGCTAAGTATACATTTCTGTTTCCCTGTGCTGGTGTCTGCAGGAAATGATAGCAGTGTATAAAGTCTCAAAGGGTAATTTATGTCTGGAGATCTTATTGCTTAGGGCTGATAGGAGTTAGGACACTAGGTAAGAAGGGAACCAACTGGAAGGTTGTCTCACTGTATGTGTCAGGGCTTAGTTTTTGTTTGTTTTGAGAAAAAATATATATTTTTTTTAATTGTTCCTTTAACTTGAGCAGCTAAACTATTTGAAAAATTCTGGTCATTTGACGGAATTTACTCTGTAGAACTATGAGTTCAAACACATTGTTTTTACTAGCAGTTCTTGTTGGATTTCTGATGGGCCTAGACAATCTAGGTAAAAGTCAGAAAATTCAGCCAACACTTTGTGCCTCCTTGCTTGGTAGCAAGTCTAAGTTCTTAGTGATCAGACATTCAGCATGGTTTTTTAACATTGCTTAAATTCTACAAATTTTCATGTTCTACTTAGTGTAACCTCTTACAAGAGGAATGTAAGGAGTCTTCTGATCTCTCTGTGAAAAGAATACTCTTTTTAGTTTTGCCTAATTTTTTTATGTCTGAGAAGAATTTTTTAGACCAAAACATCTTGCCTCCTTGCAAGAAAGTATGGTATCAATGGTACATTTGTGTGACGTACTGATGCCTTCAGACGAGGATTGCCCTGTAGAAGAACATTGCATTTTTCCCTGTGCATCACTTCTGCTTACATAGTGTCCTGTGCCACGTTTGGAAGAAAGGGTCCTAGACTCTGATAAGACACTGTGTGCTGGCTTACATGTATTGTCAACATTCGTTTGTTTTATGACTGCTGAGGCCAGTTGTACTACTTGAAAGCTGAGCTTAGTGCAGAACAATAATCCTCCTGTCTGTTATAAGCACCTTTTGATGAAATGAGGCCAGACTGCCAATTTTTCTGGGCACATTCTTAACACGGCGATGTTGATTTGTGACATGTGCTTCTCTGCCTTGCTTCTTCACCCTGCAGACCTGTGCCTCCATTAGGAGAATCATACTAATCTGCATCATCATCATCTTCAAGTATCAGAAGAATAACTTTTGAAAACAATCTTTTCCTTTAGTGGTTTGATACTTAAGAGCAGCAGTCTTTGGCATTCTAGTGCATGTTCTTTAGGGAGGTCCACATTTATTCTATTATAATTCTTCACATTCAGACTCCAAATAGACTATTATTTCAGCTGTCATAGAAAATGTTGTTTGAAAAAAACATGAAAACCAATCATAGAAGCACGTTGTAACAAAATAAAGGAAAAAAACCCAGTAGGTTGATGTTCAGCTCTTAAGCTTTCCTCTTCTTTACCTAATTTATGTATTTATGATTTTTAAGATTCTCAGGATAGTTAATTTTCACTCTTGTATCTTTATACTACCCATCTTTTGGAGATTCAATAATTTTTTTCTTATCCAGCTATATCTAGATTTTTTAGAGGATTTGATCACACATTTCCATCAGTTAAGAACTTAAATTCTCACTAGGATTTTATGCAGTATTTTTCTCTTTGCCAAAGTCTTAGCTTGACACCTATATCATCGTGTAACTTACACTTACTCTTACCACTTTCCTGCTAAAATGGCATTTCTGATAAGCTTCACCTCAGCTGGCAGGATGAAATTCAGATTTGACAGCAAGCCCTTGTACCGTGTGTGCTCTCATTCCTTCTCATTCCATCTCTTCCTGCCTTTCCCCTACTTCTTCTTTTTATTTTCAACGTAACTCTTGGGTCACAATATTTAGCTTGGTTTGAAAGGGATAATTTAACATTGTTTTTACCAAAAGTGAGCTAATCAATTTATACCTTTCAGGGCTTTTTTACCTTTTCCAAATGTATGGCTCTTTTGTGTCGTCATAAATACATGTGCTTGATATTTTGCAGTCTTTTTAGAACAATTTTTTTTTTGTTCCAGAAAATAAATCACATCAAAAGTGCATGGCCTTTGTAAGAGTTCTTAAGGGACAATCTATTTCTTCTCAAAAAATCTTCAAAGGAGTCACAGACATCACTGATACTTCAAATTTTTCTCTCAGAAATTTTACTAGTTGAGAGTGGCATCTTCTTTCATGGATGTCCCTATTTCTGAGACAAGTAGAGTATCAGCTGCTTCTCATTTGTGCCTGCTCTGTTCTGGCAGCTTCTAGAATATTTGACAGTTTTACTGTGTGACTGTTGTTTAAGAGAGGTTCTTACCATTTGCCTCCTTGAACTGTAATTTACCTGTAGTCCGGTTCAGTGTCCGAAAGCTTAAAAGGGGGTGGGAACTACTCTCTTACCTTGCCAAAAATAGATCTGAAATATTTGTCTGTATTGTTTCTGTCACAGTTCTTTCCTAAATGGTAAAGAATCTTTATATAAAAATTATCTAAGAAATATTGCTAAAGAATATGAGCAAGTTTTACACACTTTGGCCTTCTGACATTCTTCTGGCTTGCTAGAAGAAGCAGAAGTGTTTAGGCTGGAAGCTTGTGCATATGTTTGCATTATGTTTCCAAATGTCTTCCTTATTAGAGAATATAGACAAAAGTTTTTTTTAATCATGTGTGATATACCACCTATTATATGGTATCTTACATACAAGCTTATATGGTTACCAGAAATCACATCTAAATTTCCTGATGCTTTCAAGTATACCATCTAGTCCAGCACTGCATTGGTGTGCTTAGTTTTATGCACCTTTTATTTTTACAAAAAGTAAGTTCAGTGCATCTACTCTGCTGAGATAATACAAGCCTTTTCCATGAACATTAGCTGAGTGTGGCTTTCAAGGGAGACAACAGGGTGAAGGGACCCTGATGACTCTGCCCTGTCCCTGGGTTTGAGAATATGGCAAATAGATGTGAGGAAATGGAAACTCACGATTGTTTGCAGTCGGATTTCTTTAACATAATAGTTCAAAGCCTTTTTTACAGTTTGACCCTGGCTGGGTGCCAGGTGCCCATCAAAGCCACTCTATCACCCCCCTCCTCAACCAGACAGGGGAGAGAAAATACAATGAAAGCCCATGAGTTGAGACGAGGACAAGGAGAGATGCCTTACCAATTACCAATGTAGCAAAACACACTCAGCTTGAAGAAATTAATTTAATGTGTTGCCAGTCCCAATCACTGTAGGATAAGGAGAGGTAAAACATTTCTTAAAGGTATCTTCCCCCCACCCTTCTCTTCTTCCCAGGCTTAACTTTTCCCCCAGTTCTCTAGTTCCTTCCTGCAAGCAATGCAGGAGGATGAGGAATATGTCATCAGCTGAATTATAGTCAGTTCATCACATTGTTTCTGCCATTCCTTCCTCCTCAAGGAAAGGAATCCTTCCCCTCTCCCAGTGCAGGGTCCCTCCCATGGGAGACAGTTCTCCACAAAGTGCTCCAGCGTGGGTCCCCCACAGGGTCACACATCCCAAGAAAACCTGCTCCAGTGTGGGCAACTCTCTGACAGCTCCACAGGTCCTGCCAGGAGCCTGCTCCACCACAGGCTTCCCATGAGGTCACAGTCTTCTCTTGAGCATCCATCTGCTCTGGTGTGAGGCTCCTCCATGGGCTGCAGGAGGATCTCTGCTCCCCTGTGAACGTCCATGGCTGCAGGGGCACAGCTGCTCCAACACAGTCTGCACCATGGGATTCTGCAAGGGAATCTCCGCTCCAGTGCCTGGAGCACCTCCTGCCCCTCCTTCTTCGCTGACCTTGGTGTCTGCAGAGCTGTTCCTGACACATTCTCTCTCCTCTCTGGTCATATCTGCGCAATGACTCTCTTGGGGCTTTTTCCTCTCTAATTAACTTACCACAGAGCTGTTCCTATCATTACTGACTGGCTTGGCCTGGGTAGGCTTGACAGGTCCATCCTGGAGCCAGCTGGCATTGGCTCTCTTGGACATGGGGGACACTTCTGGCAGCTTCTCAGAGAAGCCACCCCTGTAGTCCCTCCCTACTACCCAAAGCCTAGCCACACAAACCCAACACACTTATTTAACTGATAAGATCAAAGAAGATTAGGTTCTTCAGCAGTATGGATACAATATTGTTCATTTCTGTAATCACTGAAGCCTAGCACAAATTAAATTTCAATAACCTCTAAATGAAAGGCAGGTCTACTTCATTAGGTTGCACAGCATTTCTGCATGACTCTTAATTGAGTAATATAGAAAATTATTAGAAGTATCAGTTTACATGGTTAAGGAGCAATTGTGCAGAACACTACTGCTTTCTTGTGATTATCTAGTACCAGAATGAAAATTGTTGATTTTTTCTAGGAATAAACCTATGCAGCTAATAAGAATATTTATTTTCAGGTAAACAAATCCTTTTTAATGCTCAATGCACTTTGATTTCCTTTACTTGTGAGTCTTGGGATTCATTTAGGCTATCAGAAAGTAGTGTTGTAAAGACTATATACTGTAGGCTAATATGTTGGCAATAAGTTAAAAGAGGAAAACAAAGCAGTAGAAGAAACTTCATGTTTACAGGAAAAAGTTTAATAGTAATGTTCCTCCTGAATTATTCTTGAATGATCATAACAGGATACGTGCATCACATACACCTACTGTTCTAATTACACCTGTAACAATTATGGACTGTAACAGAGGAATTACTCTGAAAATTTTCAACATTGTGGACATTTCCATTATATAAAACTTTATACACATAAGTAGTTTGATGTTGAATTATTGTTATTATTGACTGTTTTAGATTGTAATGGCAAACTGTGAATGGCTTTCAGTTTTATTTTATTAATCTGTTTTTGAGACATGCTAAACAAAAGTATTTTTAGTTTTGGAACCTCAACCTGTCCTTTCCAAGAAATTTTCCATAGCAAAACTTCACATTTGAAATGTGTATGCCAGCTCCACTTTGATGAGCTCATCCTACTAAATTCATCTGGATTTGAGTATCTTAGCATACAAAAAATGACATATCAGCTGCTAAATTTCAACAACTTTGGTTTTTCTGGGATTCAAAAACGATGTGCTATCCTGGACTTAAATGCACTAGGTCCAAACCAGGCAAAGCTGACCTTTTCACAGTTCTGACCTTCCTGTATGATGAAGTCTTATACACATCCCTTAAGTGTGACTCAGAGACTTAGGAGTGGAGCTGGTTTACACACATGCTCGACAACCAGGACAATTTCCAAAAACTAGATTATTGTTCGTGGTTCAAGTCTGAATAGCTAAAAATAATTAATTAAGAAGAAGCAGTCTTTTAAAGGTGTTTTAAAAATAAAAAAAATGGTATAGAAAATTGTGAGATTATTTCACTGATTATTCGCTTTTATTAATTTCCTAGGCATGCCCGTGAAAAATAACATAGCAGCTTTACGCCAGTCCCCAGGGCAGAATGGCACTAGCTTCCACGGCTGCATTCGTAATCTATATATCAACAGTGAACTCCAGGACTTCAGAAATGTGCCACTGCAAGTGGGAATTCTGCCAGGTTGTGAGCCTTGCCATAAGAAAGTTTGTGTTCATGGAACATGCCATGCTACCAGCCAGTCAGGCTTTTCCTGTGAGTGCGAAGGAGGATGGACTGGACCTCTCTGTGATCAGCAAGCTAACGACCCATGTCTTGGAAATAAGTATGTCCTTCCTCAAGAAAGAACAGTAGTGTAATATGCATATAAGTCTCCTGTTATGTGTATTTTTTTCATAAAAGTTTACACTTAAAAGAAGCAACATAACCTGGGTGTGTAAAAGTGAAAACAGCATCCAAGTTATAGTATATATTCTTTTCATAAAGCCAAAGAGGAAAAGTCCCCCAGTGAGGAACAGATTCACACATCTCACTGAAGTTCTGCCTAAAGCCTGGGATGTTCTCTTACATACTTTTGAATGGGCTTCTTTTGATGCAACTGTGGGTATGACCCTTGGAACAAAAATAATTTTGAAGAAGTTACAAATGGAAAAAAAAACCCTATTTGCTTATTTTCAATTGTATAGAGGAAGGTAATACTATAATAATAATAATAGTTATTATTATTTATTATCTATTGTGTTTTTTAAAATTATAAAATTGATATATCTAATATTTTCTATTTTTGGAGTACCCCAAGTTTTAGCAAGAACATAGATTTTGATCTTTATGGTGAACTTCTGTTTAAATCTGAGTGCATTAATTCTATTTACTGATTTGAGCAGAAAATTTTAGTTTAGACATTTTATATATGTCTATAGACATATGTATATAAATGTGTTCATGTATAAATGGTTCATGTATATAAATGTGTGGAGACAGAAAAAGTTAGGTATAATTGTGTATATGACAGTATTGATATCTATGCATATTCATCTTTTAAATTTTCTGTAGAGAGAGATTCAATTTGGGTTCATGGGCTCCCAGCACAAGAAGATCAGAAACTTCTGAAGTTCAAAGTTCTCCTGTATTTATAGATCTTGTGCAACAAGATGTCATTCTTTTTGTCATTACCACTGTCCTTATTACAGCTTGGCAAATATATCTTTTTTTTGGTAAAGTAATCCTGCTTCAATACTTTGGCTGTTTTCTTGGTGCAGCATTTACCTATGCAATTTTTGACTTTTAGGGACCAGTGGCAAAAGTTTGCTAAGAGATTCTCATAAGATGATTTTCAACTCCCATGTAAAATGATGTTTAAATCATCTTTTCACATAGTGTGTGCAGAGTCTGACCCTCTAAATCTTTATACAGCAGTTAGCATGCTTTACGATGCAGTTTTCTTTATAGACTCTTTCAGTACCATTAAGTTTTGAACTCTTCCCAGAGCTAGAGCAGTCAGGTTTTGAAGGATGTCATTATAGCATTTCGTTGTTTATTGGTCTTTTTCTTACCCTGTCCTCTTTCTCTTTTTAGCTTTAAAGAAAGGCAGTCACAGCAGGTTAAAAAATATAAATATGACTTTATAGTTGTATACTTCAGAATTAAAGAATCACATCAAACTGTAACCACAAGTTCTACTATAAGAAAAGCCAAATAATTTCTTTAAAATTTCCTTGAAATATTAGATTCCTCATAGGTTCTTATAGCTGTGCACATTAGCACCCAAACTGAGCGCTTTTTTGCAGCAAATTATAGAGTTATCAGTATCAGATGTATCAGTATCAAATATAAAAGCAAGTGAGCTCAGCATTAATTTTTTGTTTGCTCTTGAAGGTATTGGGTTTGTTTCAGCTGTGTACAGTGCTGTGAGCTTTTAAGACAGAAAGCCAAACCAAAATTATTTTGAGTGGAGGAGGGCTTTGTTGTTCTTTAGTTCCTGAGGATTTAAATTCTTTGTTTCTTGATTCATCTCTAAATTCAAATATATGTGTTTTATCCATCTAATGCAGTTTGACATTCTGCTTTATCTGAGCAACAGAATTGTCACTGTGATCTCTGTTTCAAAAATGTAGGTGATCTTTTAGAGATCCCTGCACAACATGAAAAGGCTTAAGATATATTTTTTTTACCTACATATAGGTGTTTGAATTCAAAATATAGTGACCAAAGTTTGTTGTCTAGTCAGTAAAGGAATAAGCACATTTCAAGAGAATAAATTAGACCTCAAGTTGTCTAATCACTCTCTGGATAAGCTCATTTCTCTCCATGACTGTGTCTGGAGCTTATGGCAATTATACATCTAACTTGAGTGCCTGACACAGGTACCTAAAATTAGATGAGATGAAACTGTGCCCAAGAGTTTGCACTTAGCTTGATGTTCCTTTCAGTAGAGTCTGAAGATGAAATTTAGAGCTTCAAAGAGCAGGTGGAAACAAAAGTATGAGAGTTGGCATTAGCTAAAATTTAATCATCTTCTGAGTCAAAGCAAACCTTTACCAAAGACCTTGACACAGATTGCTGTGATATCTAAAGCCCGTGTAGAGTATGACAGGGTGTCAGTGCCACCTGAGTAACTTTGTAGATCAGATGTCCTAAAAGTGGATGTTTTATAAATGGTGAAAAGATCAAATGCTGAACATAATGAAAACTAAAGAAAAGCTATCTGCCCTGTGATACTGTCTAAGCCTACAATTTTAAAATGCTGAATAACAGTCTTGAAATATCAGACTTCAATCACAGGAACAATTTTTAATTTTTGTAGAGAACATAGTAGCTTCAAAATACAGACTAATAGAAGAAGTTGGAGGTGCTTAACCTATTGGTTTTATATTTTCAGGTTTTAATCCCAAACTGGTTATGTGATCTTAAAAATTTCAAAATGAGATGTTGCTCTTAACAGAATTCTTCTTTTACGATAACATGTAATTCTAGATGAATTTTTGCTATCTTTAAATTGAAACAAATTATTTTATTTTAGATCAAATGGGATTTTTTTTTTATCTAAAGTTTTTCATTTATTTAGGTGGCTGCCTTAACATACTAAGGAGGTTGTGAGCTCAAGAATCTTACACTATGGAGAGGAAAAACATTAGAGAGGAGAAACATCAGGAAGGGTGACTTGTATGACAGGATTGGATTATTCCCCACAGAGGAATTTTCACTGTGACCTCCCTAGGAAACTATGTAGATAGAAAATTTTTCTATGGAAACACAAAGAGAATAACATTATTTTTGGAATGAAATTATTTACCCTGTGCTAACAAATGAGGAAAAGAAAGTAATTTTATTCCAAGTCATTGGTGATGTTTTCAGAAGATGAAATCCCCTAGGATTTCACCTATGAGCAGGTAATTAAGCATCCTCTTGGGAAACACCACCTCTCTCTCAAAGAGAAGACCAGCTTCTCTAGTTCCCCTACTACTGTACATCACAACTTAGCAGATGCAGCTTAACTCACAAACTTTTTTGTCTAACAACAAGATTTGAGCCTGCTGTAAATGTTTATCAAAGCTCAACTGGGAGATTTTGATCTTTTTTCTTTCTAATCTTTAATCACTTTGGGTGAGACTTGATAATGCACAGCCTCCTCCAGTGTGAGGCTTGGTATGAATTTGAGTGAGTGCTGCTGCCTTGCAGTGAAGCACAGACCTGCCTCGTACAAGACCCTACTACTGGCAGTTGGCAATGCAGACCTGATGTATTTGAAGGGAAAGCACATGTTCAGCTTGAAACTACCATGGCTTGAGTCAGAATAGTTTCTGTTAGGAAGGGCCTGACCTGTCTTTGTGCTGGGAGCCCCATATCTCATGAGTGACAATATGGAGTTTCTTTTAAATGATACACGAGCCAGAATTTCAGGTGAGTTTCTTTTTCCTTTGGCTTTATTTTGCTGTGTTCTTCTCAAAAGCATGCTGAAAATTTAGGTAGACAGGAAATGTTGTTTTTAATAATTGTGGCTTGTAAAAATTTTCCATAACACATCTACAGTGGCTATTTTCTGGTGAGAGAGAGTTCTGTACTGCAGCTTGTTTTGTGTAAACCTGCATACCAATTATAAACCACTTCACTGCATCTCACTGAAAAAGTCCATTAGAAACAAAAGCAATTTCTTCTGAGTACAGTCCAAAGTATTTGTAGTTAATGTTGCTTAGCCTGAACTTTGATGAATAATTTATTTTTATTCTCTTGGGCTTGTTTCCCCTGTAGATGTGTGCATGGTACCTGCTTGCCGATCAATGCGTTTTCATACAGTTGTAAATGCCTGCAGGGACATGGGGGAGTGCTCTGTGATGAAGAGGAAATGCTGTTTAACCCCTGCCAATCCATCAGGTGTAAACATGGCAAATGTAGGCTTTCAGGACTTGGGAAACCATATTGCGAATGCGGCAGCGGATACACGGGGGACAGTTGTGATAAAGGTAAAAAAATTAATTAATGTTGTTGTGGTCTTATAAAATAGGGTTTTTTAGTAAAACATGAACAGCCAAGCACATGAACAACCAAAAACATGACCAATTTTTTTTTCCACAACATGCACATTTGTTGCTTTTTTTTCTACCATAAGAATTTATCTTGATGAGAGAAAAATCAAGCTTTTCCCATGAATTTGTTTACATTTTGAGGATTTTTTCATCAAATGTTTTGCTGTGAAAACATTTCTTTTTTTTTTCTGCCTTTATTCAGAAACACATTTTTACTATATTTAACTATTACCTTTTACCTGCTGTATCTTTCTGTATTTATTGTTTCTCTACCTTCTGCAACTGAGAAGCCAAATCCAATGATTCTGCTCCTAGTTTTATCACAAACTCTACTTTTGACCTCTCAGCTTCAACTGATTTATCACAGCGAATTATGCAGGTGAGATGGATGAAAACAGGATGACTTTTCCCCCTACCTTTTTCTTTTTCCTTTGTCTATCAAAGCTCTCCCTCTCCCTCTCTTTCCCTTACCCCAGATGGCATTTATTTTGTATTGTACATAGATGTGAATAGAAGAATATGGTTGTAGAACTTTTAACAGATGTCTCATTTTCAGCTGGCTTTATACCCCAGTAATTTATGAAGTTAGCGGAATGTAACTTATATTAAATAAGGGTTTGAATAATATTAAACTCCAGGTCTAATAAATTAAATTGCATGCTCTCTGAAACATTTCCCTGTGGTAAACAGAACCAGCTGCAAGTAGTGTAGAAACAGAAGATGTGTATTTTTATAAAAGAGGAAAAGAATTTAAGCTTCCAATTTTCTTGTCATTGTAATAGCTTCGTATTTATGGTTTACATATATATAATATAAGCTTTACCAAAAATAGGAGGTATAGGGAATGAAACCCAGCATTAATCAAATTACATTTGGTAGAACCACTAGTTTCCAATACACGGTCTCAGGCAAACTTTAAAATATCAATCCCAACTGCAAATAGTAACACAGCATCTTCCCGTGTTGCACATTCTTTGACCCGTGTCTCTTATTTTAAATGCTGTTTCCTGCAGAAATCTCTTGTCGAGGGGAACGAGTCCGAGATTACTACCAAAAGCAGCAAGGGTATGCTGCGTGCCAGACGACCAAGAAGGTATCGAGACTAGAATGTAAAGGTGGGTGCTCATCCGGGCAGTGCTGCGGGCCACTGCGGAGCAAGAGACGGAAATACTCCTTCGAATGCACTGACGGCTCGTCGTTTGTGGACGAGGTTGAAAAGGTGGTGAAGTGTGGCTGTACAAGTTGTCCCTCCTAAGTGTCCCTGTCACACTTGTCTTTTGAAAATGTTGTATACTTATTGACCGTGTCGGACTAATTAATGCTTCATAGTGGAAATATTTGAAATATATTGTAAAATACAGAACAGACTTATTTTTATTATGAGAATAAAGACTTTTTCTTCATTGAAAAAAAGATTCAAGTGCTTGAACTGAGACTTCTCATACCCAAGAGGAGCTTTGAAGAAAAAAAAAAAAGACCCGGTAACATTGCAGCAGAGATGGGAAACTTTAACTGCTTTTAACATGGATTCTTCTTTATAACATGCTGAAGATACACTGACACTATACACATGTGACTTTCAACTTAACAGCTCAGAGATGAAATACTGACCAGAACACGAGGCTTGTTTTTTCACTTTCGTATCAGTCTATTTTATTGTCCTGACAGACCATACCAACCACTTACCTATGGATGAGGAAGCTGTATGAGCAAAAAAAGAATCAGGTTATACAGAAATAACAATTGTTTGAAACACATTTTGTCTTTTGGAATTATTAAGCATCTTTAGAAGATGGGGTCTCATTTAATGAATGGGAAATGGGAGATACAAGAATATACTATAATCCTGAAATCTCCTGATGATGTGTACTTTTATGTCAGCATGTTAGCAAAAGAAGCATAAAAAACTGTTTATCTTCCCTTTTACAGTATTAATTTTTTGTAATATAAATGTTCTGGGGATGATAAAATAGATTATGGATGGATAAATTAGTAATAATATGGATTTCTGTTTCTATGAGTTCTAAACAACTCTATACAGTATTGGGTTACATTGAGAAATATTTATTGTATCAAAGTACATTGTACTTAACCCTTTTAGGCCATCCCTTTTACTGTTTTTCAATGCTTTAATATATATTAATTTATATTTGTCCCAGTATTTTTGTAATTTTTTTTAAAGGACTTAAAAATCAGGATTTTTTTGCAATAGAACTAACGTAGCATGTCGTCTTGGGGTAAATGTTTTCAGTCTGTTTTTTCCTTTCCATTCCCTTTTACTTTTCCTTATAATCTGACCACTTGGTGTCACTGAATAGAAAGTGGTGACAATTTGCAGTTTCACATATAGCAGATATTCAGGACACCTTCCAAGAACCTGTAATATATGACAGAAAATGTCTTTACACTAGATGGCAATTGTAGAGAAGTTAATTTTCCCTATATACAGTACTTACAGAAAATAAGATGGCGTGTAGAAAATGAAATTAGAAGATAGATCTTTATAAATTAATATTCCCATGGAGCTCTTTACCTTTTTTTATAAAAAAGAAAAAAAGTCTGTGCTACCAAAACTGTGATTTTCCCTAAATAATAAAACTACTTTACTGCCCTAATGTTCCCCATGTTAACATGTTGCTGCTAAATTATAATGTAGAATTGGTAATCAATAGTGGGTTGTGTTCTTCTTTCAGTAAAACCCAGGGTACCCTGTAAAAATGCAGATGTTTTTTTCAATTTTATTTTATTATTTTTTTTACAAAAAGGTTAGATGTACATGTGTAATGCAGTGTGCTTTGTCATATTTGGACTGATATCAGTAATGCTACTGATGTTTGTAAATTAAACAGATATTTACTTCATTAACAGCTTTTATTTGTATTCTTCTGAGAAGTTTAAATGGTCTAGCAGCCTTTAATTAAACATCTGTTGCAAAGAATATTTGGTAAAAAATTTTATAAAACCCAACCTTAGATCTAGTATATTCATTGCTGAAAATCTGAAGAAGGAATTTACTTGGGATTATTACATCTAGAGGCAGTGACATCCAAAAATGTCTGTGCATTATGAACGCAGATTAACTTATACCAAAACTAAGAAAATACTTATAAATAAAGTACACTGCAAGAAAAGGCAAATTGAGTCTATTCTAATACTTTAATGGTTATAAAAAGGGCAATTTGACAGTTCTTCTAGCAAGTAATTTGATTCTTTAGAGGGATTCATTTTTGCTAATCTTTGACTAAGTATTTTAAATTTAAGCAATTGGATGGGATGTTACTTCACAGGTTTATCTTCTCTGATATATTTTTTACAAATAATTCTGTGTCTATTTTACATAATCTACTTTATAATTTGTCTAAATATCCAATGAAAAAGCCTTTGGTATGAGATGATCTTTGCAGCTTCTATGATTGCTAAAAATTCTGCTGTAAATAGGAGTAGCTTTGAGGAGAAAGAAGCCATTTTTACCTAACAGCCCTTAAACAGTATTCTTGGATATGGAAAGATCACTTGGAGCTCAAAGTCCCTGTCCCAAGTATCTGGAGCTGGATTTCTTTCTGTCCTCATATTGACAGAGAAAGAGGAACTTTGCAATGCTGTTCAAGCAATACTGGCAGCTACTGGTGATCTTGAGGTCATCAAGAGGGGGATTTTTTGTGGTCTCCAAGCAGAATCAGAAAACCCCATTAGAATTAAAAGAAAAAAAAAAAAAAAAAAAAAAAAAAAACCCCCCCAACAGCCCAAAACCAAACCCAGCTTTGTTATCTGCCCCTCTGAAGAAAGACAAGGCACCTACATCAAGTGATGATTCAGGTCTCCTTAGCCCCCTTCCTCACCACGTCAAGCATCCTCAAGCATCACAAAGTGCCACTGTGCATGACAAGAGAACTTCCTCAGTGGATTGGGTCACCCTAACACCTTTCTAATACCTAAATGAAATTTCTTGTGATACTGCCATGATAAGCTGCCTTGTACCTGTATTCTCCAATAAAGGAAATGGGGATCTGAGGGAACTGCCACTTCAGGTATCACTACCACAGTGGAGAATTTAGCTACTGCAGAACACTCCAGACACAGGATTTCATTCAAAAACATAAGTCATGCAGCTTTTAACACAGAGCTTAGGGATTAGGTTTTTCTCCTTGTGCCTGCTACCTTCTCTAGGAATCACTCTCATACCGTCTACTTTTAATGTATTGAATAAAATCTACAAAATGCATTGGATCTGAAGGACATGTCTCAGTAGAGTGGCCAAGTTCTCATGTCAATGTAGCACAGTTTGAATTCTTTTTTCATTAGAAACTAGGAAAAATAAAACTTGGAGATTCCATCACTTTCTGCCACTATTCTTAAAAGCTGTAAAAAAGAGAAAACACATGAATACTGCTTAATTTGTACTGGTTCATGCACAGCTCTTACTGTCATCTCACAGATGACAAAATTGTGAAAGAGCGTGGAAAAAGACCATTCTTGAATAAAACTAACAAAAGTTATTGTTATTTTGTTAACATTGAAAGTCAGTTCAGAACAGCAGCTATCACACATGGAACCAGATTCTGCACTCTCTATTTACTTTTCTGGGGCAGGTGGATATTTGAGGGCTTAAAACACTGTTCTAAGCAAACCACTGGCAGGTTGGTTGCGTGAACAACCTTTGAGAGATACAGTTCCTTTTTATAAGATCTATTTTAGTAATGATTTTGTCTTCAGAATACTTTTTATTGCCATAAGGGGATACCATGACCCTTAGTATTACAAGAATCATTGTAAGATGAGGATGCCCTGTGAAGGTGCCTCAACCAATATAACACTCATATGATGTTATGAAGGCATTTGCTTGGAAAGAGGAGTGTGCAGAGGTTTTGTAAATGACAACAAGTCTGGCAGACCTGATAATCCACAGTGTACTTGCAGAATGGTAGAAAGGCATTAGGATAAGTGGATTGTCACCATGCTAGTTTTGATGAGAGGATGACTAAAACATGGTGACTAAGGTGATGACTAAGAGATGAGAGGGAGAGTGGTACATTATGGAAAGGAGCTTGCTGTTAAGAAGAAAATGCCCAGAAGTTTTGGAAAACTGTCAAGAGTTGTGGGGGCTGTTTCTATTGAAGCTCTATTTTGGGAGATTTATCTGCTGCTGCTTGAAACTTATATGTTTTAAAAAACTCCTTTACAGTTCTGACAAACACACTCGATATTTCTGTCTTGAGTTAACTCTATAACTTGAGGAAAAGTGTATCTTTTCAAAGCAATTTAAAATCTCATCTTTTGGTTCCTTTCTTCTCCTTTTGAAGCAAGTGTTATTCCTGCAGTAGCTCATTAGGCATGCAAGTGTCTGTTCTTCAGCTATCCCACCTTACAGTGGAGAGCCTGGCACATAATTTCAGTTCCCATAAAGTGCAGTTCACCAGCTGAGCCATTCAGGATTCTTGGCTTTGGAAGTATCTATAGACAGAGCTGGTACCTCCAATCTATTTAAGATTCCTGGAGTGGAAATCAAAAAATCATTGGTAGTTGTGACTATGTAGGGGCTGTCAGGAGTACAGTAAAACTGAAGTGTTTGCCTGCATGCCTGGAGAGCCTGCTCTTTCACTGTGTTCTTTATGTATTTTGTTCCTGGGAGAGTGGGAAGTCATGCTCATCCTTTCTAAAATATTTTAGAGTAGAGGGATTTTGTGTCCTTTTGTAAATAAATTGTCTAGGCTGGAAATCATAGGCCTCTTTGGCCTTCAGCCAGGTTAAACTGTGTCTGTATACCTTACCATCAACCATCATCTTGGACACCAACAGATCCTGATGTTAAAAAAGTGAATAAATCTTGCTCTCAGTTTAATAAAACACAGATGGCAAAAGCAAACCAAACAGAGAGTTAACAGCTCTATTCACTAGTCTCCTGGGCTCCATGTGACTAAATCAGAGTTGGAGGGTATGTTCTTGCTGCTGCTGTTCTGGCCATTGTCCGTAAGGGTGATGGCCAGCAAGGAGAAGTACTCTGTCAGAGCTGCATGTCATTTGTCAAGCTGAGAAAAAGCAGTCAACTCACTGAACAGCAAGGCTTCTGGCTATTCACAGTCCCAGCAAATATGCTCCAGCTCTACAGCATGACACCCATGCTGCAGGAATTTTGCTCAGCCATGGGAACAGGCTTTTCAACAGACTCCCAGATCCACAACTTTATTTCAGAATGCTGATCAGAATGTTGATCTTAGTAGTGTTTTCTGGTCTTTATGACTCCATCCTTTTATTCATTCCAGAATAGAGGTAAACTCCTCTAGTTCTTCACATCCAGCCTGAGTACTCTCAATCATTGTCCTATACCACATACAGGAAATTAAGACTTACGGTTTTTGTTCCTGTTTCAGGTATTCATTACCATTTGTAGAGGGATAAGAAGACCTGCCATAAAGAAGAAGGTTATACATCCAGTTACAGAGATAAAACATTTTCATAGCCTTTAGAATTCAGAAAATGTTAAACTAGCTCCTGTGAAAGTCTGACAGCTACAGAGTGATATAAACTTACTTATTTTATGGATTTGTAGACTTAGGCCAGGGGAATTGTTATCTGGTTTTGTCTGCTACTACTTTTACTTATTTTTTTTTAATTCATTTTAGGATACTTTCCATATCACAAGAGACAAGTAAAGATAGAATTAATGTGCCTGGGTTGCTTATTCTGACATTAAAGTTCCTTAAAATTATCCAGTGGCCTTTCTTTAGGACACTTTTCTTCTTTCTCATAGTTTTTTCACATTCTAGGCTTCAATCTTTGTTTCTGTGAAACTATGTAGACTTTGTTTAATTTCCAGAACAGATTTAACGCTTCCAGAGAAAGGAAAGAAATACCTTTTTTTTCCTGCAGCTGTGCCTAAAATCTCTCACAGAACATCTTTAGAAGTATGTTTTCTTTCAAAGTCCTCTGAGACTAGGTTAACTTGAGCTGGTTTTACTGCATTTTTTTTTCTTTTGCTTCTGATTAGCTTTATTTATTTAATCACATTTATGTGTTTCTGCTATGGAAACAGCAATAAGAGGAGTACCTTCTGACCTGTGCCTTAGAAGTTGCTTGCTGTTTTGAAATACCAATTTTAAAGAGTCTGAGGTTTGCCTGTTCTCTTTCCTCTTTCCTTTCTTTTTTTGTTTTTTTGTTGTTTTTTTTTTTTTTGTTTGTTTTTTTGGATTTTATTTTCTTTTGTTTTGTTTTGTTTTCCACTGGATCTCCTTTCCTAACTGTTTAACCATCTTTGTGTAGTTTTATGTTTATTTGGTAGAGGAAAGGTAAGAAAATGAGACAATGTCAACAGTAATTAAAACTGACCACAGAAGACACATAGATCTACACAGAATATCCACAGCAAGGTCATGTGGCACAGCACATACTCCTCTGCAGAAAAAGATTTGCTATTGCTCTTACTAAAAAGAAAAGCCTAAAAAAAACCCAAAAAAGAAATCCAAAACAAACAAACAAACAAAAAGGCAAACAAACTGTAACAAGAAACTTTGAAAAGCAGCTTAAATGTGAGAAGCAGAAGGTTTAAGTCCCAAGTGATCAAAACTGTGCTCATCATCCATTATCAAAAACCACAAGACCAGCTGTTGGCATTCCTGCCTTCTCCCCTGCTCCCGGCACTCCAGACACTGCTTGCTTCCCCCGTTCCCACCCACCAGGCCTGACTGTGCCTGCCATTCCCACAGCCTTCCCAGATGACATTTCCTCCTTTCCACTTGCAGAAAGTCACAGCAATCACCTCCCTGCATGTGCCTTCCCCAAGATAACTTGAGGTGTCCAGTCAGGGCAAACCACCATGCTGGTGATGGAAAGAAAATTCTCCAGCTAATTAACATTTGAGCATTTAAAAATAGATTATTATTTATTAAACTGTTACAGCAAAGTGCTAGTACCAATCAGTGTGAACTGTGGCTGTCAAAACATTCAAGTAATAAAATTCCTAGTCTGTGTGTAACCTGGAGAATGACGCCTCTGTTTTCATTCTGAAAAGCAAGTGTAACCAGGTTAATGGAAAGGAAGGGTAAAGAGACTTAGCACTAAATGAAAATCTGCTCATCAATCACATGAAAACTCTGCAAACAGAAAATATGCCCCAGTTTGTCTGTTTTTTTTTTTTTTTTAAGAGAACAAAGAATAAGCAATCAAATAGCTAAGGCATGCATACCTGGGAAATAAGGATGCTAAAAAGGAAACAGGTCTGGCTATATCAAAATGTTAGGCAGTGAATTCACAAGGAAATTAAGTGCTGCACTTGCTTGTAGGCAACAGAAGCAAGCATGTATTTTCAAACTTTTGTGGAAAGGACACTTACAGCCCAGAAAATAGTGACCAGCTACACAAGCCATCCTACTTCATACTGTCATGAAAGGATTGTTTGGGAATGTGTTCTTTTAGCAAAAGTGATCACAGATCATTTGAATTTGATATGGTAATTAATAGACTTGTAAAATGCAGAAAAATAACAATATTAGATGAGACAGAAGAAAATATTAAAGATTTAAGACATCTAGGGCCAGATTCACTGTAGGCTCAAGCTGCTTCATGCTGTTTCAGTGATGCAAAGCAGCTGTAAACCCAACTTAGCTGGCCTGGAGCCACTGCAACTCCTATCCACTAAAAAAAAGGAGTTTTCAGTGCACCAAACCTGGGTTTGGAACTGTGGTTTGTCCTGCAGCCTATTGGCTAAAGGAACCATCACTTGTGTTACTTTGGGAAAACCTTTGTGCCCCTCTCGCTTACCTCTGCCCTGCTTCCCCATTTAAATGATGCTGAGGATCTGTGGGAAAGGAGGTTGCTCTTCATGCTGCTCTCCAGACTCCAGGGGAATGAATGGAATTGGCAATTCCTCTTCAGAAACAGCAGTCAAAAATGAAAGACAGGAGGTCTTTAACCAAAAAAATAAAATTAAGTGAGTACTATTGTAGTAAAACTGCTTCTAGTGAAGTAATTTCTTGAAGTCATTTCTTTAATATTCTCTCTTAAAGACTCACTTCATTGTGGCTCCATAAGAAAGCATTATGGAAAACAGATTCTTGTAAAATCTTTAGTGTGTGTGTGTGTATATTTTTTATATATATACACACAGATATACAAGGGTAGAAAGTGAGTACAGTTTTTTGTTTGTTTTTCAGGATACGAACTTATTCAGGCTTTTTGGTTCCCCTGAGCAGCTCTGAACAACAGCAGGTATGATTAAGAATTCAAGGTAGCTGGCGAGGAAGTTTGACCTAATCTATCTTGACTTTGTACTCTATGCATTTAAATGCAGCATGTCTGTGTGGAACACACTGTAGTTCACTGGGGTACAGCATGTCTAAGTTAGTCACATGCACGCACAGAAATAGCTGCATGCACATGGAGATCACTTCTTTTTTTTTTCTTCTTTTCAGTTTTTAGCCAAATTAGACGATCAAAGCCATGTAAAACCTTTTGTAATGAAACTTGAAGCCACATGTAATGAAACCAGATAGTTTTTCCTTTCTGATGTAAAGTCTTTCCTGTTTTCAGACATTACTATAAACCTACATCTTGGTCCAGTCTGTAACTTGGTCCAGCTTGGATTAGCTTTGCAAACAGTTTGATGAATCTGGGATGATTTATAGCTGGAGGTAGAAAGAAAACAAACAAAGAACTTAAAGTTTGGCCTGCTTTATGCTCAAAATCAAGCGTAACCTCCTACTGACTCCTTTTGGATTTTTGTGTCTTTTCAAATCCCAGAAGGAAAGCACCCCACTGAATCCTGAATCCAGCATGAAAAAGATACTACAGTGGTAAATGTAAAAGTAAGCTTCACAAATATCCTTCCCTTTTCTGGGAAATTTCCATTTAGTCTTAAATGAGGAATTTATACAGAAGGAGATTGAGGAAAATATTTCCTCCTTAGTACCAAGAGCTGAATATACTCATCTTTATTCAGAGGACAAGTAGTACATCTATCAAAGAGCACTTTATTTATGCTATCCACAAACTTGTTCATTCACTTTTAATTCAGCTTAAAAGGAAGATGACAAATATCAGCAGGGAACTGTTTAGCTAAAGGAAGTGTGACATTCAGAAAAATCAATACAGATTTGCAAAGACAGCCTGACTTAAACTTAGCAGGGGAAAGAATGTGAGTTATAGAAGCTCTAAGGGTTCCTATTCCCTATCTCCTTCTAACTCTGGTGAATCTAAATTCAAGATATGTCTTCAGGGAATAAGGATCTGTGAAGTATATATTACACTTTAATTTCGTAATATGGGTTCTTGCAAAAATGCTTCTTGACAGGTCTTTTTCTTCAGAAATTGTGGTGGCCCTTGGTGTTTCTACCTGTTACCACTGCACCTGCACCAGGTGACACTCTTATCTGGGCCACGACATCTTTGCTTTTGGCATCAGCAAGCAGAAGGGGAACAAACCAGTCCCAAAAAAAAACATCCACACGAAGTATGCCTTAAGCAAAATCTGAATAAGCAGATGCTTTGCT
Organism: Erpornis zantholeuca; assembly: GCA_013400515.1. Classification (NCBI taxonomy): domain Eukaryota; kingdom Metazoa; phylum Chordata; class Aves; order Passeriformes; family Timaliidae; genus Erpornis; species Erpornis zantholeuca. The sequence goes on from VZTN01028710.1 coordinate 23,326, forward strand.
CCTTTGGATGACTGTGGGTAACACTGGAGGGAGAAGCTCAAACAAAGAGCTGATTGAAGTTTGTGTATTTGGCCAGAAGGAATGGAATATATGTTCCGACGCACATTCATTTCCATATAACTAGAAAATAAAAGTATAAACCTTCATAGTTCTTTAAAAACATAATACTGAAGGTATCTCTGGTTCCTGATAAATGATAAAAAAGCATTTTACTATTACTATATTATAGGTATTATGCATATAAATTAGAACACAGAAGTGTGGCCCTACACAAGCCTAAAACCACAACTTTTTCCATTATCAAAATTTTACTCCTGAGCTAAGAGGATTTCAGTCTGTGTCACATTACAATACATTCAACATTTAAAATAGCTTTTTTATTTAAAGGTATCCTAAGCAAGAGAACAGTGCTTATGTTACTACAGGTCATGTTTCCTATTATTATCAATAGTGGTCACTTTCAAAGGACAGACAGAGAGTTGAGGCTCAGCAACACTGCCATGAAATCTATCCACACCTTGTCTAAGGTCAATCATGCACAAACCCATTTAACCAACCTTTAAAATACACAGGAATCCTTCAATTCATTCTAGGTCAAAATGTTGTTTTTCATCCATTTGAGGCATGAAAATGTATATAATGGATTCAGAAAAATTCCACATAATTATCCTGGTTGGATGTGAAATTTCCTTCAATCTTTGATCTATAATGTAGTGATGTGTCAGCTTGACCAGAGTAGTTTTATGTGCAGGAAATAAGACAAGCTGAGTAGCTTCATGGTTAATTGATTAAAAGGTTCTAAAGAAGGTGCAAGATCAAAGAGCAACTTAATGGTTTTATGTTACTCTAGAGAACTGTTGGTCCACTTGTCTGACAAGACTGACCTTGGGCAATGAAGTAACAGGCAATTAAAAAAAAATTGCAAAACTGAAACACAGATCATATTTATCTAGTTCAGCATCCTTATTTCCTTTAGCAAGTATTAGGTGGCACACTCCAGTGCTCTTAAGACAGCTTCATTTTGTTAGCGTTCTGTGCTATGTGGTCTAAATATTGAGTACACAAAAACAACAACGACAAAAAAAAAAAAAAAAAAAAAACAAAAAAAACCAACACCACAAAAAAAAAAAAAAAAAAAAACAAAAAAAAAAAAAAACCAAAAAAAACCAACACTGCAAAATAAAACAAAAACAGAAACCAGAAAAAAACCCTCAGAAACTCAGAATCACAGAATGCCATGCCAGTAGTTAAAAATCTATGGAAACACAAACAAATGTCAAACTATAGGTGAAGGAAAATTCCTTGTAGAGTTCTTGGTCTGTGGAATTACTGAGCTCCCTCGGTGTCTTCACTGGCACTGGGAACTGTTACACCTCGTAGCTTGCAAGATTGGCTCATCTTCAAAAGTATATTAGGAAATGGGAGCTGCTCTGAAGTAATATACTTCCCTAAAATAAAGGAGATTTAAATAAAAATAATGCATTGACTCTTAAAGAAGAATTTAAGAAGGCCATTCTCTAAATAAGACTTTTAACTACTATGTTTTCTGGTTAGGCTGTCATCACTAGGCTACACCAAACACTCACGAGCACAGTTTGATTTATGTCTCCTGAATATGAGGACTACACTTACATTGAGGCAAAAGAGAAATACTGAGAATATCACAGAAATAATGGCAAGAACTGCACACAAAAAAATTTCCACAAGCTGCATAATGACCAGAATCCAAATTTTTCTGAGTTCTGATACAGTGTGGTGTATTCCAGCCACGACCAGATATAATTCTGCTTTAAATGAACAATTAGGACAATCAGTTAAGACACCATTATTAAGGTTGGAGTTAGGCTCAATCTGGCACTCTATTCTATTTCAGTCTCTGGTGCCTGGGCTTCTGGAAAACAGTAGTGCCTAAAAGCCAAATGCAGCCTCCCCTTCATGCAGAGATGGCTTCATAAGTCAAAGGCACAGTTACACTAAAAAAAAATCACATTTACCTCTTCTGTATTAATCTTGCTCTCACCAAAACCAAGGTACTCTTACATGTTTTTCCATGCATTTTTTAATGTTTCTGTGGATAATCTTGTCCCTCCCCAGCAAATTCTCACCTCACTATTGTGAAGCAAGGCCCCTTCCTCAGGCAGTGCTGCCACTGTTTCCGCCTTAGCAAAAAAAAAAGAGAACTCTCTCTCTAGGTATTTATCTTCCCTTCAATATCATCAGGAGAACTTGGCCATATTGCAAGAACTATCACAAGGTGCCCATCACTCGGAGCAAAAATATAAAGGCATCACTGAATTTGAAAACAAACTTCCCTTGAAGGAAAACGGTTCTGTTAAGAGACACCTAGGAAAGGACTTGGATCGTATGAACTATTGGAAAGAGAAAGAGTCACAGGAAATGTCACGAGACACAGTATCTTGGGGAGGCCCCTCTCATCTGTGGATTATAAATTAATTAACACCTCTGACCAGTGTGTTAATGACACCGTACTATGCTCTACCGTTAATGTCTATTATTTACAGAACATGACTTTCAGGTCTTGACCTGAAAGAAGGATGTAGAAGTTCCCTGTTGTTCTATTTACTTAAAACAAACAAACCCCTACTACTGCTCCTGCTGGCCTGCTTCACTTCACAAAGAAGAATATCCCACTTGAGCTGACCAGCTGACAGCTCTGCTAAGCACCTGATAAGCTGCCTGTCCTGGGTCACCACTGAGTGGGAACTTCTGAGCTGAGTAATGGGATTAGCTTTCCCACACCATTCCCAGAGAGCCCATTGTTGAAAAAGGAATAGTTTTATTCATGGCAACAAGTCAAACACAAACCCTTGGCAAGTCAAAATAAGAAAAAATAAACAAACAAATGGAGTTTTGGCAGAATCTGGGATTTGCCCTATTGGAAATTTCTTTCTAAGCTGATGAAGAAGTTGACTGACTGGAATGGGCCACTACATCTACAACAGAGCTAAAGAGTAACTCATTAAAGACTCCTGTTTCGTTTTGATAAAAGATCTTTCATTATCTCAAAGCCCTTTCCTTCACAAAATCCTAAAAAAAACCAATCCCAACCTAGCAACACATCTTTGAGATGAGGGGGAAAAATACTACATGCTAAACTTTCTGTGGAGGAGTCTTGAATTAGTAATTTTGTACTTTTGCAAGGACAAAATGCAGGGAATTGTGGTGATTTAAGGATATAATAATTTTCAATGCGCAAATTCCCTTTATTGGAGTATAAATGGTGCCTTGAGGACACATAACAGCATTGAATTGGGCCTGGCAGAATCAGTTTTATTGTATTCTACTGTGCAGAAACAATTCCTTCAGTAAAATTGTCACATGACATTTTTCAGCCTGCCCAAGTTCAGTCTTGTAATTGTAAATTACTTTGTAGTTGAGAGGTATATCCAAACATCTGTACTTAATACTGTCTTGAACCTTTTCTTTTATAATCTAAAACTTCTCTTTTTGTTTTGCTCTAGCCACTTCTGTGGCTCATATTTCCAGTTTAAGCACTTTTCACAGTTCTTTTCTAAATCTCAATTTCATTCTTCAAATGATTCTGCTTTACTGTTTAACACTACTCCAAAGAGACCCATTGGGAATGGTGCTTCCTATTTCATTTTTCTAAATCTTTGGTGGACCTGATGTGTTTCCAGTGTCTTGATACCCACACTGAGTCATTGATTGTCACCTCTGCTTTTTGGTGCTTCTATTTTTCACAGTGAACCTGTTTCCACACCTATAGTTAAAATGCCTGTACACATGAGGAGTCTTACAAACTTCACAACGTGAGAGGCCAGGTGAACATTGCTGGGGCAGAGGTACTGCTGTAGGGCTTAGCAACTGTGAAGACATACCAGCTCAGCTGGAGCTAATTTGGGAAAGCCTTATACTACATAATGTGATTTTAAGTCTGAAGTATCTCAGTATCTTGCAAAAATAAGAATTTTCTCTCATTAAAATAACTATTGGACATTCAGATTGTACAGACGATTTCTTGTACCTACAGCCTGCACACTGAGCTGCAGGAACTGAAGAAATATAGTGCTGAGCCGCAGTTAATAAGCCCAGCCAGACCTTGATGAGAGCTAATGAACTCCTACAGCTTCTTGCTGACAGTATGGCACCATGCAGCTCTCTTGCCATCCTTTTCTAGTCATTTCAGGTCTGGTGAGGTGTTGGGTAGTTGCTGGCATGAATCCACAGACCTTATTATTAACACCAGAGCTCCTGCTCAGGGCAGTGCAGGCACACAGTGCCTCTGGACCCATGTTGGCTCTAGAAGCACTGCGACATTTGTACTTGCTCTATACCTAATTTCACAGGCTCTCAAGCACAGCTAATGCTCAAAACCCATCTCCCAGGGTTTGCTCTACTTAATGGTCAGGAAAAAGCTATAAGAGACTTAAAGGTCATAATTGCCTCAAACACTGTTAAGATCACCGAAGGACTTTGTCCACTATGGCAAACAGTGTAAAGGAGTAACTGCTCATCTGTGACCACCAAACACACCTCATTCTGAATATGTCTCAGTGAAATCCTGGGTTTTGGGGCAGTAAGTTGAGCCACCTGAGTGGAACTTGTGATGAGATAAAGGTGGTACTCTTGTCCAATTATTTCAAACCAGGAACAGGTAAAGAAGCTGGGGGAGCACTGATAATGAACAAAAAGAATCTACAAGGAAAGCCAACTCAGCAACTGTGCTGAAATCAGCTCTGATTGAGTCCAGCAGGGAGAGGGCACGGCCCACTGTCTCAAAAGAAGAGAACAACTGAGCATGGGACTAATTACCACTGNTGTAGTTTGCACCTTAATTCAGGCAGAGGCATCTTTCTAATAATCATAATAAACTGATCTAAACAGCAGCACTCCAGAAAATTGTATTTGTACCTGTAAAACTGAAGGAAATAATAATAATATAAGCAGATTTTAAAAAGCACACACATCAAAACTAGAATACCTAGATACATTTGGGTCTAACTGTCAGATTCAGATAAAGAGATTTTTCTTAGAAATGAAATATCTGGTGCTTGCTTGTCAAAACAGTGGACTAATCTTTTTTCATTTTCCTTGTGACAAGGTCCAGTGTCTGAGAGCACTAAGAAATGAAATATTGCTGGCTGACATGTTGTTGTAAGTAATAAAAGACCAGTTAAACAACAAAAACTAAAGAGTAGGTTCAAATGGTCATTGCCTCTCCAAGTTAAGAACAAACTATTAAATAAATTTCTAACTACTGCTGTCACTACCTATAAGCCATAACATTAAAACAATTAAGTGCAAAATCACACTTTAGTGAAGGAGGATGGTGTAAAATACTATTCTTTATTTTGAGTCAAAGAAATAATATAAGTTCTGAATAACCACTTATGCAGCACTCATTGCCCCTGATGGATAATTAGCATGCAGCAAAAATCACGGCATTAAAATATTTATTCAAACTAAAATGTATTGAATTAGAATAAACAAAACCAACCAAACAAAAAACCCTCCAGTTGGTGACCTAACCTTCTCCTGCAACTCATTGCTTTCTCCACTACATGGGGAATGCACATAGTATTTGTCCTAACAGATACAGTCCTTTGAGACTGTGCAAGGACACCAGTGTATTTACCATTATTCATTCCTCACTGATTGTTTTGCTTTCCACAATTATAACACCACTGCTTGCAGAGGTTATCTTTAGAAAACTGTAGTAGATTGCAAGATTGAATTCCACACTAGAAGTGCTCATGGGATCATTTTAGAACAAAATTCACGGTATATATGCTAAATAAAATGGAGGGATGCACAGAATGGAATAATACTGCAGGACTGATTCTGCATTGCTGTCAAGGATATGTTATACCAACATATTCAGTGGGGCACTGCACTTCCTAGATTGGGTTGGTAATAAAAATGGTGACATTTCACTTTTGTGGATGGAAAATTACACAACCAGTGGCTGAGGGAAGCATTTGAGATGTTGGCCTAGAACAGGAAACAGACTGAAGTGGCCTGGCCAAAACTTGCACCTATTTTCAGAGTAGCAAAAGAAGTAAATAAGTATAGGAAATAGTAAATGAAGGAGGATAACATGAGAAAACACTGTGGGGTCATCAGTGTGCAGTAGGATTTCCATGTATAGTGTGAACCAGCCCACAGTTATAAAGCACACTCTGGCCCACTACAGACTGAAGTGCTTTGCGTCACTGATTAGAAAAATTGCCACAATTTAAACTAATTTCAATTTTACAGAATGTCTAGAAATGTTAAAACCTAAAGAAGTTTGGGACTTTAGTAACAAAGACATGGTATTGAGATTCTGAGAAGTGATACCATATTTTCCATTATCCAGTCAAAAAAACCTAAAATGTGTGGAGTGACATAAACTTGTGCTGCTCATGATGCTGATACCTTGAAAAAGCCTGAGCAGAAGCACTATTTGACAAGAAATAAAATTAATTGATACGCAGCCAACATAAAAAGGTGAGCTGCAGGACTCCTTGTTAAGTTACGGTGAATAGTAGTAGTCTCCTGTGGTTCAACAGGAGAATTCCCCATGAGAGAAATCCATTCAAAAATTCCTGAATATGCTGCAGTCATCCCTGGCTCAGGAGGTTACTGAATGGCAAAAGGCTGAGAGCTGGGAGAATATTCATGGGAAATGCTTTGTACAGTTGCCTCAGTTCATGTAGTCTTCCCTGGGCACCCTCTTCAGCTCTCTCAGATTGGACACTCAGTAAACAGACACTGTGATTCACTAATCTTTGATCTCCCCTATGTTCAATTCAACAAAAGTCTTCCAGTTAGAATATGCAATAATTTGAAATGATATTTTTTGAGAGATGGCAAGTTCACAGTATTTAAATACACAGTTCTCTCGTGAACTGAATTACCTTTCAGACTTGAAGCTGATAGTAAATGTTGTACTGGCCACTGTCCATACCTTGTCTCATGGCAAATAACTGACCTGTCAGGCTCTTGGGAAGTTTCCTCTTTGCCTCCCACGGTGTGTATTTGT
>VZTN01028710.1:30671-45296 GCA_013400515.1 Erpornis zantholeuca
ATGCTCATATTCTACTATTTCAAATACAGACTGAAGAAATGTACTATGTTGAGGAATATAGTGAAAGCTTCTCTCCCTTCCCTTTTCCTCTAGTTAATTATGTAGTTGCTCCATTCTCTACTTTCTCTTACCCAGTCTCTTCTCCTGTCAAAAAGTAGAAGTGTGGAAAACCAAACTGATGTCTCAATTAGAATCCATAAACAGACAAAGTCTAAAAAACATGAGTTTGAAGACAATGCACCCCCAATATCCTAGTTTTTAATTCTCTGCACACTAATTGCATTCTTTCTCACTGCAAATCCAGTCCACCGTCCCCACTGTTCCCTCTCCTGCCCCCACCTCCCAACACCTTTCCTGGAAAGATCTTATTTTTGTTATTTCTTTTGTTCATTTTTTCCCCCTTGTTTATTTGTTTGTTTGTTTTTTTCTGTTTATTTGATTTGAAAAGATGTTTCAATTAATCCTCCTCTAAAATCCAGTAGCAGAGCAAGAGGCAGCAGGGCAGCCTTCCTCCCCCACTTACTACTCCTGTGTGGGCAGGGACAGAGGGGATGCTGCTGAAGCACTTTCTGAAAGGAGAAGATATGAAAACTATTGCTACCACTGCCTTTGGTTCTATCTTTATTATTTAGTCATGACTGTTACCACAGCTCATCACCATCACACTTCTAGACTGTTACTAGTTTTGAGACACCAGCTTGAAGTTAGTCTTATAAATCTTAAGCCTGTCTTTCAAACCTTCTCTATGTCTTAAGGAGAGATATTTTTCCTACCATGCCTGGACTTATCTCAAGTGCCAGCTGAGCTTGCTGCGTGGGAGACATTAAATGCTTTTGTGATGCAGTACTCCCAAGCTGTGTGTGCCTCAGAGCACAGCCTGATGCCCTTGCTGCAGCTCTCTGCAACGTCTGATGCAGCAAAGGAAACCTCATGGACTCAGGCAAAAGCTGAAAGGTTTGTAAACTGTGAAAAAACATGCTGCAGTTTCTGCAGAGATGCATTTGGTTAGCCAGTGCAACTAGACCTCTTCCCCAACATGTTCTCTGCAGACTAAGTAGTACCAAGTACATAGGTTTAATCCTGCTGCTGGGAAGAAAAAACAAAAAAACAAAAAAAAAAAGAAAAGGAAAAAAAGAAAAGAGTAGAAATACTCTGGTCATGCCTTGTGAATTTGTGGAGGACTTTTTTGTATTTATTATTATTTGCATTATTCTGTGAAGGGCTTTAAACTCCAATAAACTTGCTCGTATTCCATACTTCACGTACCACTACTGATCTGTGCCCTAGAGTAGGATAAAACTGGTAAAAATCAAAGAACACATTTTCTCTGACAAGTGAACTATAAAATACTTACATTTTCATTTAACAAACTCCTCTACTTTGCCATCTTTGATATTTGAAGTAACAGAAAACTATGATTTTCCCTTGTTTCTTCGTCTGATCAGAGGCTGCAGAATGCAGAGCAGCAGCTGTCTGGGAGGAAGCGCAGAAGCAGGAAGGAAAGAGAGGGAATCATTGCCACCGAGTGGGAAAACACAAAACTGCAGTGTGTGCCTCAACTGGTTTTGGGTTTTTTTCTCTATTCAACTCTGACAGGGAAAACATGTCAATCAGGCCTCACAGCAGCACCCTGACAATGAGGTGCAAGTTTTCAACTTTGCTTAATTATTTCCCTCAGCAGAATTTAAATTATATTTATCCTGCCTTAGAAATTTAGTAGGGAGGGGTTTTTTTCAAATAATTGTAGAAAAATTATCTCGTCAGTACAGTTAAGGCTCATTCATGTCTGTCTTGTATTTAAAGAACATTACTCAATGAGAACTTTTTTTATTTTTCTTAAAATCAAATTCCAAATTCACAACAACCAGCAGGAAGAGAAGAATGGCTTTCTCTGCAGGCCAAAGCAAAAGGTCACACTACTAATCTTTTTTTATTTGCTTGGAGTGGCATGCATCATATTAGATAAAAGTACCTGCAATATAAAATAGTGGTGAACATTTATTAAGGCACCCAAAGCTGTGATAAAGTAGCCATCTTTTACCATCCTGTCCAGTTTTTAAAGGTAGATTCGGAATTTATAAAGAGAATGTGTTATTTCTACCACTTTCACTTTTTTCTGTGGTGTTGGGTATTACTTCATCTTCAGGATTACTATGCTCACAGATACATTCTTCCATTCTGTTTCTACTTATAAATACCTGCACCTGTTTAGTGAACAAAATAGTTAATACAAGCTTGTACTCTGGGAAAATTTAGAATACCATTGCTATGCCCTAAAGAAATTGAGAAAAATACTCAGATATCACCATGTGTTTGTCAGGTTTGAGAGGCAGGAGAGTCTGGGTTCAAGTCTCTACAAATCAGGGAAAACCAGATTTTCCTTAATCCAAGGAGCCTTCTAGCATCGCTTTCAAAACATTTTGTTACCTTTGAAAATTTGACAATTGTGAATTTCAGAGAAGAAATCACAAATGTGTATCCAACTCTGCATTTTCTTTCCCCAACTGTTTGTCAACTACTTTTCTCTGAAACCACACCTTGTTCCTTTACTTTTTCCATGACTCCGTGGTGGTCACAAGCAGGTCATCTTTGGTACTTACTGTGAATCTTCTTCTTAGGTGTTTAACTATGGAAATGCTCTGATTCAGACTCCTGAGACAAATTAGGAATGAAGATTACAGTGAACAGCAAGGAGGCAGGAAATCAAGTATCATACAATGCAGATTTAGTGATTCAAAGAAATGGAGATTCCTAACTCTCTTTTTTGACTACATTTGTGGGAATGGATCTCTTGCCATGAACAAGCAAAGTGCTTTACAGGAGTAGCTGTGATTTTGCCAGCATTGGGATGATGGAATGGAATGAATTGTCCTTCCTGAGCAACTGGCATCACCAGGAAGAGCAAATTCAAACTGCCATTATTGATGGTGGTATGAAAACTTAGACAAATCGGAAAAAACCCAAATCCTGACATATCTCATTTTAATCCTAATTTCATTTTTTAGGGTAGTACAGTTCACTGAAGGATGGGTTTAATTGGTCTACTTTAGCTCCTGGTAGTACTAGCTATATACAGGAGACAGGAACATTGGTTCTGTACGGCCATGGGTAAAAGATGAATACAAGTATAATGGAATCATTGAAGAGCTGCTCTAAACACTTCATTAAGTAAAGAAAAGTGGAGCAATGATGAGTTAGCACTTTTATATCTATATGGACATAAATTTCTCTGACCCACTCTGGTACTCATCTTCATGGAAAACCTGAATTTCCCAATAATTTAAGATCAGCAGGATATCCTTGAGAGCAATCAAAAAGCCTGGTGTGGAATTCAACTGCAGTTGTCCATGCAACTACTTGATTGTGCTCAGCCTTGCATCTTCATTCATGAATCATACCCAAAGCACCATGTCTGCACAGTTAACAGTACTCTGTGTACCATGTATTCTGTGATACTCATTAGGAACCTCATTAAATTTATAAATTTGGGGGTCATGCCTGTATGAATTTTTGTTGCTCTGAAACATCAAAACCTGAAGGTCCCTGTGGGTCAGTCTGTTTCTTGGGACCTTGCCTGTAAGTTTTACACAGGACTTCGATCTGCTAATCCAAAGTCCCTACAGCAATTTAGCACTTAATAATAGGCAATCAAATAATTTCTGGTCTATTACAGAAAAAGAGTAAGCAATCCAGTAGAATCTATGGGCTGTTATCCAGAATTGTTCAACTGAAGTGATGCTGTTTCACACCAATTTTCACTGAAGATAAAAGGATATCCTTTTAAGATAAAAGATATTCACAGGTCCATCAACTTGACAGGCACTGAGCTAGTCATCTGATGCAACACTTGTCAATGAAAGTCCCTGGAGAATTTAATCTTTGCAGACAAACCTGAAAACTACAATTAGGTGTCTACAATCTGTTCTGTAGCTCACATTTATTGCCAAACACTGTAAAGTAACTCCTCTTTTATAGAGGACTATTTTTAAAGCACACCGAGTGGTTAAGTCAGGATAAAAGCTTTGTGGAATGGTGTTTGAAGATTACCTAAGTAACACACTCCTAGAATTCAGTTTTAAATTTTTTGACAGACCAGTGAGAATTTCTGATTTTTCAGAGTTTCTGGAGACGTGAAAGGAATTACCATATATATTGAGGAAACATGTTTAGTTCTTTTACTGTTCTTACTAAGTTGCAAGTTGTTAGCCCCCAAATGTGGTTAAAATTGTACTTGGTTTATAAGATCCTAAATTAATCTCAAATGAAAATATACGTTTGTGTATTATTAGATGAACATTTAAGTCTATAGTAAGATGTAAAATTAGTCAATTTTTAAGTCTGTTGTTAATCTCTTTCTTGCATTTAGAAAAAATATAGCAAACAAATCAGCATAAACCACTTTTTGTCTAACAGAAAAACGTCTACAAATAGAGAGGGAAATGTTGACAATGCAAATTAATTAAATTATGACAAAAATTAAAGTATCGACTCCCTTCCTTCCACATTCAAAAGCCTGCACTTGTCAAGAAATATTCTCCCCACAATTTCTCAACTGGCTCTGGCAACATGCCCAGTCTAAACGATGCCAAATGAATTAGCTTAACAAAGGTATGAATATGCTCAGACAAAAAGATCTAACATGTGACTGGTTTATGTGATGTTCTTTCAATTAGCCATATTCCAATAAGCCTCAGTTTTAATTTCATAAGCCTCAGAATTCATTTGGTATTGGTGAATTCTCCTCCCCCTCAGTAATTAACTATTTAACTGTGACTAATGAAAAAAAGAAGTCAAATTGCATATTGGTTTTATCAGCAGTTATAGATAATTAATTAATCATTGGTTCTATTTAAATTGGTTGAGTATTATTATGGAAAAGTAAGTAATCAGTGCTGAGTTAGCTTTCATTTTTGTATTCTATGTGCTCAACTGAACACATAAACATATAAGTTTCTTTTCACCATAAATACTCTTTGGAAATTATTCATATTTTTGTCTTTAGTTATTTTCAAACCTTTAGGAAGGTTTATAAAATTACACAAACTAAAAATACATACTGAAGAAAGTCATAATAACTGGAGATAATGCTACACAAGTATACAGTTATGGTGGGTCATGATACCATATTTAATATTATGAACTGGTATCATCACAATGAACAAAAATGCTAAAATTTGTCATGTTTTGTTGATCCATACTGTGATCATACATTATTTTCCCTCCTAAACTGTCCATCCACCAAGTAAGTTTAAAATCTCACAGACTAGTTCCTATTAAAACTACCAAAAACAGTAAGACACTGTATGAAAAGCATTTTATTTTAAATAAATACATTTTATATACAAACATTTTGACCCATATTCCCAATGTCTATATTAAATGAGGAAATCCAAGGCCAGTTGTATTAATGAAGAAGCTACTCAAGAAGCAGGGGATCTGCAAATGCATAGGGCAAATGTAATAAAACCCATTTTAAGATGATACTGTAGGAATCAGAAGGGACTGAACGAGTGTTTAACCTTAGGACTTCTCTTTTCCTAACTCTTAAAATTTCGTGCTAGTTAGAAAAATATATAAAAGGATCCAGTTTCATGCTACTCCACTCCAGGAGTTTAGGATCATTTTAGTCTGTGTTTCTCCCAGGTGGGAGAGATAGGCTCCCACCCCGAAGGAGCTGGCCAAAACACCAGGTTTCCTGCACTCCGGTGCCTGAGCCTTGCCGTGCATTCAACACCCCAAGAACAGCAGCCCTCCCCGTGGTACTGATTTATTAAATATGAATATCAATCTAATGTTGATATTCAACTCGTACCGGACAAAAACTCTCCAAGTGTTAAAGTTAGAAAGTGGCATGTTTATTGCAACGTTGGGCAGCAGGGGAGTAGCCTCCAAAGCAAGCTGCGAATCTCTAAAGCACTGACTTTCCTTATATTCACAAAGGTCTTACATATTCATCTAAGTCACCTGAGACACCTATACATATGCATCACCTATCTCCGCTCTGTATTAAAATGAGCTGAGTGTTCATTACGGTTGTGCAGTTCTTCCTTTAATTTGGGTCAGTGGTCTCTTGAAGATGAAGTCAGACGTCTTCCTCTTTACTTTGTCCCACTGCCAGAGCTTCCTGACCCTTGGTCACAATCCAGGCCTCATCTCCTGGCTCCAACTATCTTAGAGGCCAGGTGTGTTCTTCAGTTTCTGCCCTTTTACAATGCTGAATGTCCTCCCTGTTTCTTCTAAGAACATAACTGAGTCGAATACATGATAGATTGTCTTTGCTCTAACTGCTTTTACTATACCTACATGCTAATAATTAAACCTTCATTTCTTGCTTCTACCTTGCTAGCTATGATACCAACTTTTTAATTCTTTTTAACCCTTGATTCAATACATGCACACTGCAGGACCGCGACACTCTCTTATTTTGCATTTTTCAGGGAAATGATTGGACTCTGAACCGAGCCCTGCTCTTGCACAGAGGCTGGAGTCTTGTCCTTGTACAACCCAGTCGTTTCTGTGCCTCTGTGAACTCGGTGGGAGCTGCTGGCCCCGTGGGGCTGATCCGTGGGGTTTTCTTCATGCTACACAGCAGTTCATACCTCCTACTGCCTTAGGAATTGTACTACTGCTTTCTGCCACAGCTGCAGTCTGTTCTGTACTCACAAAACAGCTATAGCACATACATGTAGAAAATTATACTAAAACATTGAACTAAAAATACACCTTGCTCAAAAAAAAAAGCAGATTCTTTTTTTTCTCATCCTGGAAATAATCATGCTAGTTTGCATTTTTTAGTGTGATTTTCAAAGATTTTCATGGTCTGCTTTTCAAATATTGGGTTTTTTCTCAGATCGTTAATCAGTCCATAAAATTTTTGGATAAAAAGACATTCATTTTTCTATTGCCTTCAGTATTGTGGAACAGTAAAATAATTCGGTTAAAGTACTACAATGTCTCTTGAGTTTAATTAAAAACACTTAGAAAAAAATAGAAATCTTCCCTTCTCCAATATTATTTATATACTTTTTCTTTCTGTATTTCCAAATAGTATGATGCACTATTGCATTGCAATGGCACTCAATTATGCAGCCCTATTTTAACTCTGCAAAAGTCCTCACTTTTGTCTCCCCATTATTGGCAGATACAAAGTATTTATGTTAGATAAAACCAATTATAAAAGCCTGCATTGCCCAAAATTTGATGCCCATGTCATTTTTAAAATAGTCTAAAACTGCTTTTCAACACTGTCAGTGCAATTTGTTTCCTGTGGAAAATCAGGAAAATAGTCTCTCTTATCCACATTCAGTTCTGCAGTAGAAATGACAGAAGTGAGAAAGAATGCAGTGGTGGAAATGTTGTACCCCAAAAAATTTAAGCAAACAAAGGAAACATTTTGCTTGAAATTTTTTTTTTGTGTGTGCATGAAAGAATGTACACATCTCTTGAAGAAAGCATGCAAGCACTGTCGTGGGCGAGTAAAAAAGTAGCCCTTTACCCAAAAACTCATTTACCATATTGAGATGCGATGCTGTATTTCCAATGGAACTTTCAGTATTGTATGAGTGGATTGCATAGCTGAGAAGGTATTTTAAAAGAGGCTAAAACTGCGTGGCGATGTCACCTGAAAATTCGCCGTTCTCATTCTAATCACAGCATACAAGGTATACACGAAAAAAAAAGATTTTTTAATCTCCTTGGCGCTCCGTCTGCAGCAAGCACGGAGGAAGTTTGGGCTGCCGGCGGTCCGTAGTTTCCCTGGCAACCGGCAGGAAGCGTCTGCGGTGCGGAGGGGCCTAGGGGAGCGGGGACGGCGCTGTCCGGATCCCGGCGTGCCCAGGGAGCGGGAGCCGGGGGACGGGAGAGGGGACAGAGCTGTCCGGGGACGGGAGAGGGGAGAGGGGAGCGGGGCGGCCCCTCGTGCTCCGGCTGGACCCCTGGATGTCCCCCGCGGGTCGTGAGGGTTGGCCCGGTGGCTCTGTGGGAGCTGGCCGGAGCTTCGCTGGCTGAGCCTCTCGACGGTGACGGTGCTCGAAGCCCCTCATCTGTTTCTGCTTCTGCACTCCGGGAGAGTTGGCACTCAGCAGGGTAAGGGAGCAACCTCGCCTCTCAAATCCTAGTGACTTCCATTCTACCTGCCGTAAGTGACTCCTAGAACCCGAACTCCAGGCTGCACTTTTCCTTCTTTGAAAGATGTCTCTTAAAAGCGCTCTTCCTATTTCTGTTTAAAGTGTCGCTCCCTTACTTGAAGTCTGTCATCTGACAGTAGATGGGTCACTTCTGTATCAAACCTCGTATGTCGCTTGTTTGATTCACAGCCGTGCTTCAGTCGTCTGATCTCTCTACAAACAAGTGTGACCCTTCCAGCTCCTCACTACACAAGAGCTTTCATCTCTGGAGAGTGAGACCTCCTTATGAAAAGTACTTTTTCTGTTCAGTGCTACCTCCTTCCCTGCCAATACACTGGCATGTTGTCCCAGTTGCTTTTTTACAAAACCATTATCGCTGTTAATTACTCCTATTTTACTTTGTCCCGAAAGGCTGACATTGTTCCTGCTTGTCACACTTTTTGTTGTTTACTTTCTCTCGTGGTAAAACTGCTGACTTCTCTGAATTTTGTCATTAGTTCAAACCTAATGTACCTTAGGTTCATTACCCGGAAATCTTGATTACCCGGAAAATACAAAAAAATTAAATACACCTGACTTACTTCCAAATACTTTTTCTGAGAAAAATATTTATGTAGGTATTAGCAAGCTCACTATGAGCAATTGTACATTTCAAAGGCTGACACCGACAGCGCTGTTTTGTGATCTATGCTGCTACTGCCAAGAACTTATCTGGTGTTTTTATAGTATGAAACTATCTTGATTCTTACTTTTCTGACAGTTAAAAATCTGTCTTCTAACCCTAATGTGATTAGAATTTTGTGATAATAAATGGACATACAAAATCAGTAGATTTCTTTCTATGTTAATGTTTTCCATTTGATTTTCATTTTACAAGCAGAATAAGTGTCATATAAATTTTTGTGTGTTCTGAAGAGACTAATTGTTTAATTGTGGTATATTAGTTCTTTTAAAGATTTTCAGTGGAGACAGGCCACATTCTAGAAATGGTAGGAAAGAGAAAACAAGATGTACAGTAGGTGAACTGATTTGAATGACTAGTTCTGATTAAATCATCAGTCAAGAAGTATTGATTTAAACTTTCAATTTTAGTTTTGCTTTGTATTTTAGGTAATTTGCTAATCATTATTATACGTTGTTTCACGATGTTCAGTAAAAATTAGGCACTTAATTTAATTCTTTCCACAAGTCACAAAGACAGCATATTTACACATGTGCTAGGACCTTATCACTTACCAGAAACAGAAGCAATTCTAAAGATTTCATAATGTATATGATGGCAAAGGTACCTGACTGGAAATCCTGTTTGGAGAGAAGAATTAGAATAGCCAAGCTAAACAAGGACTGCATGTGCAAGAGTCTGGCAGAGATTAGGGCAGGTGGCTGGCTGGTAGAGCTGAGGGTGAGAAAGTAGCATGGCAAAAAAATCTGTCTCTCTGATTCATCCTGATCTCAGTATTTGGCATTTAATCATGTTTTTGAGAAAGACAGGTGTCATCAAGGGTGATGGCTGGATAGCAAGTACTCTGTTCATCCCTGAGGCAATGTTTATTTCTCTGTGTGCCTTCCTATTATTTTCATCTCTGTATGGTGTAATTTCTTTTTTACTATTGGAATTTAATTCCTTATTTACTAAATTGGTTTTTTTCCATGCAGAATCCACCACAGCAAAAACTACTGAGCATTAATAATATTCAAAACTAGCATTTTCACTCTTTATAATTTTATTAATATTTGAAGTCTTGTCAGTTCCCTGGAATAATTTATATTATTCATCATAGTATCAGTCATGGTATGTTAAATAGGCAGAGAAGTATTCTTTTTATTAGGAACACTTTAACCCAATTACATACATATGTAGTGATGTGTAGCTGGTGCATTGACTTAGAGAAGAAAAGTGTACTTAAATCAGTATTTAATCATGTAGACAAAGTTTTTTTTGCACTCTTTTTAAAAAAGTACTTTCATTCTTATTGGAATTGGAATTAATTTTTTTTGGTGATTTTTTTGAATTAATTTTGAATTATGATTTTTTTTGCTGCCTTACATTTCTGTTCTCATCTCTTATTAATTGTGGTTTGGGGTTTGTGTCCTGAACGTACTAATTTCATTCCTTCATCCTGGACATTCCTCAAATTGTTGCTTTCTTCTGAAATAACTGCACCCAACCTTGTTTGACTTTGGGCTCTTCTGCAGTGCCCTGTACTGCTGCTCATATTTCTGTAGGCTGCCCTAAAAGCAGACTGTATCTAATTCACTTTAGCTGCAGGTCTCAAAGAAACCACAAGTAAAGAGGAGCAGGTTAGGAAATGTGTGCATTTGAAAGAAGGAGTAGCAAGACTATTACAATTATGCCATACACTGTGTCCAATATATAAGAATAAGCATGTTTCCTAATGTACTTACTCAGATTTAATTGATTGTTTGTTCACGTCAGTCTTTGAGCTCAGGGATTCTAACTCTGAAATTTTATCATATAGGAATGAAAATTATTTTATGTTTTTGATTTTTTTTTTTGTAGGAAGCAATGTTCTAAGAATGTCGTCAGGCATCCAAATAAAAACAAAGACCGCAGCACGGAAAAGCAAGACATGTTCTGCAGAATCACAGCCAAAGCCTAGCGACAAGTTGAATCCTAAAACTATTGAGCCAGTATGTATAGGTGATGGTGGTTTTGTTTGGTCAAAATCCATCTGTGGTTTGAAGAATTTTCCTTACTTTATGAAATAGCATGTAGGACATATTTCTTCTGATCCCATTTTTTTAATGTAAAGTAAACTTCTGTTATTAATCATACATTCCTTATCTTCTAAGCTCAAGTATGCCTGAAGTATAACATTGTTTATTACATTTTTATAAAAGGGCATTTTGCTACAATTGTGGCCTGGTTGTTAACTATTATTTTCTATGTCCTATTGCCCTAAAAAGAGATTTTAGAGGAAAACGTTGAAAAGGGTTGTTATTTTTTTTTCCTTATACTTCTAAACTTTGGCACCTGCTGCTTTAGAGAAATTATTTCAGTTATGCAATGAAACCAAGTATCAGGCAGCATATTGAAGGTATTCAAGGCTTTATAAAATCTGGCAAATTAATTGCTGGTGATCATTTGAAATTCACAGTTAGTGTGACTATGTAATGCTTCAGAAAAAATTTGTGCTCTTTTGGGAGAATAGTAATGAAAGGAGTTGTTTATTTTATGGAAGTCACGTGCTTGGAGAACTAGCATGGAATGGATGAGTTACAATTCACCACTGGGGCGTATAATTTGGATAATTAGTAATGTCACAGACTTTTCGGAAAGTGAATTAAATGCAGAAGTACTTTGCTGATAAACAGAGGCTGAATACTTCAATGTGGGCATCTTTTTTACTTGAAATCTCTTTGCAAGTAGCACAATGACTGAAATTAAGTCATGAACACAATTCTAATCTTAATGTAGGTTTAATCATTCAAAAGACAAAAATTGAGATTTCATGATGTTTCCTTCTGAATGCTTTGTGATAAGGTGTATAATCTGGGAAGCAGCATTGAATGATCACGCTAGTGAATAGTAGAATAGTTCACATGCATAAGAAGCATGTATATGATAAAAAACAAATTTGTGCAGCTTTTCCTTGCCTGAAGGTCCTTGTGTCCTTCTCCAGTGTGTTCTTCCTAGATTCTCACCCAGTGTGAACCTCCCTGTGGATTTCCAGTGCTCTCCCAACATCTTGCCCAATATTTGGTGTTTCTCCCACATCTTGCCACCATATACATTTGTCTATACTCAGATCTAGATGGAATTCCCATAAAACTGCTTTCTGTATGTTATGAATATAACAAGCGCTTCAGAGAAATGGGAGTTCCTTGATCTGCTAAGGAGATAACTTGTAAAACTTTAATATTACCATTTTCAAGAAAAAATAGAAAAATAAAGTTATTCCATCAGAAGACCACTGATTCTCCATTTTTATTCATTTTAACAACTCCCCAGCCAGATGAGTCTTAAAAGCTGTTTTCTCATAACTGTATCACTTAAGTTTTCCACCCCATAGCTGCAGTTCTTTTTTTAAATTTGTTTTAGAATCATGATTAATTCCAGGTTTTGATAAACTTCAGTTTTAACATATTCATAATAGCTATAAAACATTACTTTTATGAATAAATAATCCATTTTTTTTTGTCCTCACAGTTTGGTACTTATTCTCAACTACCAACTGCATTTGCTGCTACATATGCTAGAGGGGGCATTCCATGCAGGTGTGTTGGGTTGGTTTTTAGTTTTACTAAATATATTATGGAATACATCCCTTCATGTTTCATTTTTTAGTTAGGTTGTTTGATTCCATTAATTTCTGGAAAAATTTCTAATACCTAACTTTTTTCAGAGCAGAAAGGAACCTTCCATGCCTTTGAAATGGTCTTCTTTTGGTTCTTTTTTATTCTGTAATAATATCAAAGCCACATTTTTAAAGAATATTTAAGTATGTGCACACTTGGTTTCCTAAACCTCTTTCACAAACAATTTCTCCAGGTAAATGTATTTACTTCTCTAGTGCCATTTTAGTAAGTAAACATTTCACAGCCTTTTTTATATGAAGTTAGTGATATGACAACATTTTATTGAGTATTTCTCTTCTGTAGTTTTCAATAATATCAAGTATTAACAAAACTACTTCTAAGTAATAGTTTAGTATTTTAAGTTACTTAGTTATATATTTGCCTAGACAATAAACACTCTAGTGTTTTGTCACATGGATTCAGAATTACTTTACATAAATATAAGTCATCATTAATAAAATGTACATGCATGTACTTGTATAAAATAATCATTAATACATAGTATTAATACATTTATTTGTATCTTAGGAGTAAATAGTAAATTCCAATATGATCTTTTTCAGTTTCAACTGATTTCCCTTACCAGTTGCTATTTGAGGAAAATGTTTCTTGATATACTTATCAAAATAAGTAACTTTGCAAAAGGAATATCTTCTGTGTTGGCATGAGAGGCATCTATAATTTTTATAACTTCTGCTTTCTGATTTCTATGTGATAGGAGCTGAATTTTGAAAAGCGTCATGTTTTGGGAATTTATTATAATTGCCTTGTTAACTATTATACATATACACAGGCTGGACCCAATGATCCCAGAGATCATTGCCAACTTAGTTGATTCTGTGATCCTGTGAATTCAGTAAGGAGAGCAGTATCTATTGATTGTGTACATAATGTAGTAATACAACAAGTGGGTGAGACATTTAAAGCAGATAGTGTTAGCAATAAATTATGTCTTATTATATGTTAATTTGTTAAAACTTCATTCTTTATATAGGTTGGTGCATGGATCAGTAAAGCACAAACTGCAGTGGGACTGCCTTCCTGAAACTGTTCCCTTTGATCCTCTCCTTATAACATTGGCAGAGGTAAACTCAATTTCTTGCAACATTAAGCATACAACCGTTTCCTAATGGCAAATTTTTAGACAATCTAAGCTAATTTAGGCTCAACTACTTGGGAAATATGAAAAAAAACCAACCACTTGTGAGGCTATTGAATGAATGAAAATGGTCAAGAACATTGCTATTTGTAGTTCTTTAGTTAGAGCATTCTGGGAGAGCTAGGTGCAGGTGTTTAATCTTCAATGATCAAATGCAAGACTGCATCTCAGATTCACAGCTGTTGAATGAAATTTGTGGTTTTGCACATTCTTTTATAAACTAAATCGTTTTGCTTATTTTTGTATGTAAAGCCTACCTTATGAAGTAAGAATGCTCTCCTCAATAGACTGAAATAGTACAGTGGGAATAGGACCCTGTAAATAAGTGGGAGAGAAATACTATACATTTGTTGAGGCTTCTGTTTTCTCTGAGCCATCTGTGACATTTATCACCAAAAATGTTTCAGGTGTCTAAATAAATGTGATCCAATGGCTGAATCCAATGTTGCAGGTAGAATAAAGTGCATATACTGAGGTGGCTTATTTTCTTTTTATTGTCTTCCCTTTTTTCTTTTTTTTCTTCCTTTTTTCCCCTGTTTTTCCTTTTTATTTTCTTTGGTTTTTTTTTCCCTTTGTTTTTTTTTTTCTTTGTTATCTTTTAAGATATCTTTTAAGATATCTTTTGTTATCTTAAAACAAACTGTCAAATCTTAAAGTAACATAAATCTTCTATTATGTTAAGAAAAAAGCTTCAGCCACAGGGCTTTAAATCTTTGAGTTTTGCCAGTCAGGCCTTTGCTAGAAGTGCATCTTTGTACTAGCTACAAGTTTTTAGTGTTGCATACAGAGGTATGTGGTGTGGGGTGTCTTTCCTTGCATAGTTCACTTTCTATTCTTTTTTTTTCTTCACAGTACAAAACCTCTTTACAAACATAACCTCTTCTAGTTCATGGGCTCATTGAAAAAATACCTTGTTAGAGTAAAGGTAGTGAAGTACAAATATTGATCAAATTTTCAGTATCCATAATGCGAGTTTTAGTATTCAATGTTCTAAAAGAAAAATTAATTAGAATATTCCGT
>VZTN01028710.1:49903-119222 GCA_013400515.1 Erpornis zantholeuca
TGAACATACTTTTGCCAAATGTTGTGCTGTACATTGTGCACAAAGGAGAAAAGGAGAAAAAGTGAGGAGTAGTGGCTTGGATGTTCATCTAGAAGAGAAAAGATTTGCTTTCTTGACCCTATGAACAGTTGTGTGTGTTATATGAAATAGTTATTTGCAAAGAATAGGAATAACCACAAGAGTAGGGACCATACATGCAGGCCTACCAGTACCAAGCTTCTGTGCCTTAATCAGTAGGTGCCCAAATATTAAGGAGGTGCCTCTTCATTTTTGTGTGTGTCCTCATATTCATTTAAGAGCAGTAGCAGTGTTTGTATTACAGATTTGAAAAACATTAAAAAATGAAGGAGGATGAGAGTCTTTTTATTTATAGGAACTGATTCAAGAAAAGGAAAATTATATCTCATCTTAATGTTCTGAAAATTTAGGTCTAGATAACGTAACTAATCCAATGAATGACTAACCTCTAATTCTTCTGTCAGTCCCCTGATTTCTTGTAGTCTTACCTGTTTTGTGAGTTTTACCTTTCTGAATGTCTTTCAAAAATACAGTAATAAGATAAAGCAAAAAAACCTGGAAACAGACTCCTAGATTGTGGTTACAAGCAATATTATATAATCCAACCAATTAATTTATCAAATTTATTTTCTAAATTAGTTATAAAGCATGTAATTCTTATTTTTTTGGAAGTGCTTTCCAGAACATCACTCCTCTACTTGAAAATCCATATTAATTTATGTCCATATTTATGCCCAGTTTTAGGTATGAGTTTATATGTCTCTTCTTTTGGATGTTTACTCTCCAACATTAGTTATCACAATGGTGCATTTTCTCTGTTTGTTATTTTCAGCCCTTTTGACAGTAAATTTCTCAGAAAACATTAACTTTTTCGTTTTCTACTGTTTGATAATAGCAAAGACAACTATGTAAAAATTGTGAATTATACAATTTATAGAGACTATATAGGTACTGTCATATGGAGTGCTTATTTTGTTTAAAATTGTTTTGTTTTTTTTTCAACAGGCAACTGTGGCTATCATCAAATCTAAGATTCCAACCTATTGTTCTATCGACTCTTGAACAGGAAAACTGTAATGATTTGTACTGTAAGGTGAAGTTAGGAAAGAAAGTGTCTAAATACCACTAACACTTATTTGGGGTATGATCCATTCTCTTAAAATAATAAGAGTTTTTCAGTATGATGGAGAGCAGGACTCTTATCAGTTTGTGAATATGTAATTATGGACAACTTCTCTTTGTATATTTGTGTATGCATTGTGCTTACAATGACAATGATAAATGTGCTGTTATTTCAAAGACAGAGTAAATGTTGATTCTTATTTTGTTTTAAATTACAATTTCATTTAATGTATCTGCTGTGTTTAATACATTCTGTATATTTGTGTGATGCAAAATAATTTGGTTGTAATTACTTAAATAAAATCTAACTTGGTGCTAAATTTCATATGTATGGTTGCTTTTGAAATATATAACTTATTTTGTGACACAGCACAGATGGATGCATTTAGGTTCATCAGGACTAGGGCAGACATAGAACTGTGAGCCCTCACAGACTTCTTCAGAGGCAGCTTTTAAAGGTGTGAAGCTGAACCCGGGAAACAGGCAGCATATGGTGCAAAGCTGAACTTGCTCAGTGCATTCTCAGCATGTTGTTTTGAGAGCCTGGAGAGGCTCTTGAGAATCCAGTGCAGAGGCATCAGGTTTATCTACAGAGCCACAGCCGAGGTTTGGCTCAGCTCATTAGTTCCTGTTAACTTTGGGCCTTCTGAATGGGAGCTGGATGTAGGAGGCAACTTTGGAGTACTTACACTGGGCTCCCTTTGAACTGAGTTCAGTAATGTCACAGATATGCTTGGGACTTGCTTGTGAATTCAGGTCCAGACAAGTTAATAAATTTCTGAACGTGGAAGATATAAAAAATATGAGTTAAAGACAACAAAAAGATTGTACAAGCCAGCTTACCTGGCTGTCAAGCTTTGTAGGGTACAGCATTTGTCCATGAATGTATTTGAATTTGATTGCAAAATAATTGCTAACTGGTTCTTGTAATAAATATTGTTCAAGGTCATGTTGTATTGGAGTACACTGTGAGGGAGAGTTAACTCCCTCAAAGTAACAAAATTTGCACAGAACGTTTTCCCCTGAGGAATATTCAATTCTGGCATTTAAATTTGTTGGAAAGGATGTTTTTTGTCATAAGAAGATGGTGATTCTATACTATATGTATTAATAAAAGTCTGTCGTGAAAGCAATTTCAGAAGATGTTTTAAAATTACCACAGCCTGGCTAAAATTCACTTCAGGACCAATCTCTGCCAAGATATATTAAGTCAAGATAAATGTATTTATGCTTTAAAAAAATTGTATTTCTTCAATAAGCATTTTTGCAAGCGAGTATTTAAAAACTCAAAAAATTGATCATGGTCCTTTTTTTCTTCACGTTTACTTTATTTTTTTTCTTACAAAATGTGCACATTTAGTTTACACAAACACACTACAGCAGATTTCAGGTGTACATGTATTGTACTACTCTTATCCTACACTGGTGATAGCAGAGCAGCCTTCAGCATGCCTCTAACATCCCATCTCTACACCAGAATAGATACCTGATTTATTTTTACAAAAGAATACTTGTAACCTTCTTTCTACTTCATTAATCCCCTTTCACATTTTCTGCAGCAATGTCACAATGAAGGTTGGCCTATCTCTGATAGCATTTCACCTATTTTGAAGTATTGGCATAGACTCTGTGGACAATATATCTTAAAATTTACATGGATGGAGGGGCAGTGTTATATTTTATATGCATACATTTTTAGAAGAATCTTTCTAGGTTCAGAATTAAGTAGCTCCAATCTTAATGAAGAAATGATCTTAAAAAGTCTAATGCATTTATCACATATAGATGATATATAGCTAAAGTTTCACTGTTTTCCTGGTTCTGTCTCAAAGGTATTACAAAAAGCTGAAATGGATGTTAGCCTCTCTAGCAGTCATTTAGATGTTACTACTTAGTGATGTTCATTCTCAGCACTGAAGTGGGATGGCAGTTTCAAAAGTTCATGCCTTTTTCTTCATTAAAGGCAGAAGGACATGTACTTAGGAAAGCAGTGTTAGGATCCAGTTAAGGTTTACTTCATGAAAAATTAGAAGTCAGAAGATCCTTAATTTTAGGCAAAGAACTTTGCAGACACATCCAAGAAGAATTAAAAATAATACAGTATGTAGGACTCCTGACATTCATGTCATGATAAATTAAGTGTAGATTTATTAGGTGAGATTGATAGAAGCTTACTCACATTTTTTAGGGAATAAGAATACCTATAAGCAATTTTTTTTTCTATAACAGTTCTTGCACTCAAGTTATCTTTTAGTTACATTTGGGTTTGTTGGGGTTTTTTCTGAAGAGAAAAGCAAGTCAAAGTTGGAAGGCAATTGTAGCAAGATGTGCAATGCACATTAATTATAGCATTTTAACTCAAAATATTATTCAAAAATGAGGACTACACCATAGAAATATGAGAAGAAAAATAAATTGTAATGTCTCTGTATAAATTAGAAACTAGAGATTTAAGAAATATGCTTCAACACCTGGAGTTTAGTCCAGTACAAATGAGTAGCAAAACTAAAAATATTTATTTAATCTCCTTGTGATTTTGCCTACTTTAACTAGGGGTTGGGATGATAACAAGGGTGCATAATGCTATTCTGTTTGAGTTTGTAGTAATAACTTGATTTTTTCAGTACAATCCTGCCAACTAAGTAGCCACTGTGGAAGTGCTAAATTGTATAATTTAGAAAGTATTTTTTGTTGGGAAGAGTTTATAATAAAAAATGTACTTGCATAATACATGTCTCAGTGTAAAGCTGAGTAACTTTATTTATGATAAAGTGGGAGATCCATTTTTTAGATAATGTTGCAGAATAGCTCATATCTGTTCATTAGTTGTAGACCTAATGTCTTCATTAAATCACGTTTTCAAAGAGCTGCATGGATCGCATTATATTCTCATCCTGTAAAAAAAGACAACACAAAACCAAAAATCACACACCATTACAAATGTAGCTGGCAGATATCTATAGTGAAATGTGGTAGAACATTTTGGTTAATTGCAACATTTTTTCTGGCTTGTTTGGAGAAATGGTTAGCAGAAAAGGCTGTTAATGGATCCATGTTTAAATAAGTTTTTCTATATATTAATGAAACCAAAACTACTCTGTAAAGAATACAATGGCATGTTAAGAAAATTACATCTGCAACATTTCTGAGCTTATCAGTTTATATTCAGGATAACAGAATACACTTAGACAGTAAGTACTCATGGAATATTGTATCAAGTGTGAATCTGTACGTGCAATTGCTAGCCCTGTGCATAGTACACAGGATCCTTTTTGCAATCCTAGGGCTTTTGCTGCACAGTTAGGGATGACTCTAAGAAAAATAGTCTAAAGTGTGCACATTTGCTTGAGCCAAAATCAGTCAGTTTGACAAGTTTCACCACACCACTCTTCAGCTCCTCAGTTCAGATCTTCTGTGTTCACACTGAAAGATGGTGACTGCTTCTAAATGCCACTTCTGCTTTCTGATTGCTTTGCATTCAGTAATTTTTAAACAAAATATTCATCTTTCAAGTTCTTTATTATTTTGATGCATCACTCTGTACTCCAGGTTTTACCAGTAGGTAACACTTAGCACAGCAGTCAGCAAAAATTATTTTTCTTTGTAAGCTTTACCTTCCAGTGTACAGAAGAAAGAGCTACTTGCAGTGGCCTGTGTTTGGCATTTCTGGACCAACAGTTGTTTGCACAAAGCAATATATGTACACAGTACAAGAGTTTATTACTTGTTACATTATTATTATGCTCCTTTAGCATTTGCTGGTCTCCACTGTAATGATCCTACCCTTTAGTACTTTCTTCAGAGATAATACAGCCATCTTTAATTCTATTGAATGAGATTGAATAATTATTTTTGGATGTTTCATGAAAGATGTGCATCAAAAGCCTACTTCTTAGAAAGGTTATCTCAATAGTATTCTCCACTACTGATAAGTATGTGAGATTTCTGTACATTAATCTTCCAGTAACACATGTTCAGTATCAATTCCAGTTAAATTATTCACTCTTCAGTCTAGTGGGTGATTTGCTTTGTAGAAAATGACAAGTCTGAGTAATTAGCTTAATTTATGTTATGAAACATGCACAGTGGGTCTTTTTATCTTTGATTCAGTATGTCATCTTAAATGATGCTGCTGTGAGGAATGATCTGCTCACTATTTTGTACAATAAAAAAACTTACAGAAGTAATGATATGTAATTTCAAAAAATACACTCTATAGGCTAATGCTTAAAAAGTATGTATAGTAAAGCTACTATATTAAATTACTGAAAGTTAAAATAACTTTTTCCTCACTGAATTCCTTTGAAACATCAGTAAACCAGTCAATGTCACTGATGTAAGGTTAAAGTTTGGTCTAACTTAAGTAATTTGTCATGTAATTAATACAAATGTTTTTGTATATAAGTTGGCAACTAAGCTCCGCAACTGTGTAAAGCAAACAACATGCTCTGAATTTGCAAATTTTTTTGACATTTCCTACCAATTTTATTATATAAGTATTGTCATGAATGAAACTGGTAGTTTTCTAAAATCAACTCCATATTTTTGAGGTTGGCTGTTTCTTTACAGAAGACTTCCAGTGCCACTTCCTTAGTCAGTCAAATGGGAAGAGTCTTCACAAGAAAATACAGACTTGTCACAATATTTAGAACATGATGAGTCTTAGTAGTGCTTTTTTCCATCTTCAAAAAAAAAAAACCAGAAAAAACCCAGATGCTTGCATTGGAATTCTTTGGCAAGAGGATATTTTTCACTTGCCTCTTTTTTCAGTACATTTTTCTACACAAATTTTTAGACCTCTTAAATGGTTCCTAGCTCAAGACAAAGGGAGGTGTTAGTGCATGTGAAGCATCGTCCATAGGAAGCACAAACCGGGAAGAATGAACTTTGGCAGATCTGACCTACCTTTAAGGCAGTTTTTCTTAGGTTTGAAATGGTTTCTTTGCTGTTTTCAGGCTAGCCCAGACCATCAGCATTGTGTATGGAAAGGGTAACTCCTGCAGAAAACACCTGTGCCAGAAGCCTTTTCCTCATTATCAGAAGGACCTGAAGTCACTCACCCTGACAGCCACCCATGCCCCATGCATGCCTTAGGCCTTTGTCTCTGTTCTCGGGCATTGCTGCTGCAGATACGAAGCAATACGAAGTCAGACGATTTCCCACCAGCACCAAGCAGTGCAAGGAGGCAGGTAAGGAACTGGGAAGTGCCCAGATCTTGAGGTAGCCACACTGGTGCTCCTCGGGACCTAGATCTGCTCTTTGGTAATTTATACAAAGCCAGATAAACAGCCACCGCTTTCTGAGACTAGTCTGGTGTGTCTAGGGCAGCATAGTCCATTTCTCCCATGGGAGCAACATGAGAGAGAGGACAGTGCTCAAAGCCTGAATGCTTTATAATTCCCTACATAACTGTTGTAACACTTTTGGATGGGCAAGCCATTCTTTGCAATGTGACTGTGAATTAAGAGCCTTGAACCAACTGTGTATCAGGCTGTACACTGCTGCTGCATGGATAGTTGTGCCAAACAAGTACTCAGCACAACAACACAGTTTTTAAAAAAGGCACACACATGTAAAATGACTGTTTAAGAACACATCAGAGTCTCTTGATGCTACAAAAACATCTCAGGAATGTACTCCAGGAACCTGAAGTAGGACTTCTGTTCAAAGATGTTTGGCTGTGTTCCTTCTTGCTTGTAAATTAAGCATGCCACTCCTCCTTTAGTTATTGCAAAACAGCAGTAAAAGGGATGTATTTCTGCAACTCACTAATTTGGCTTCCAACTCAAAGTAAAGGAATCCCAGTTCTCAGAGACTGCAAATCTTGCCTGAGATAACCTTCAAAGAAATGGCTCCTGCAGCCTTTCCCTGGCAGAACACACTTCTGGCCTATTTAAAGATTCTGACCTCACCTTTTTAAATCTCATACCTATCAGAGTGTAAAGAAAAGGTTTTCCTGCAGCTGTCTTTTTAAAGCAGCAGCCATGTTATTTTGTAAAATATATGATTCTGGAAAGAGCTAAGCCATATTAACTCCTGAATTGAGTTTCTTGAAGGACTTTGATTGACTAGTCACTAGCAGAGTTCTGCAGGGCTCATCCTCAACAAATTATCTTCATCTTCATTAATGACCTGGATGCAGGACTCAAAGGAATACTAAGTTTGTGGAGAACACTAAACGGGGAAGAGCTGTCAACTCTCTTAAGGTCAGGGGGGCCTGCAGAGATACCTGGACAAAACAAGGAGTTGTGCAATCACCAACCATACGGAGTTTAACAAGGGCCAGTCTTGGATCCTGCACCTGGGGGAGGGCAATCCTGCTTGTGTGTATAGACTGGGGAGAGCAAGGCTGGAGAGCAGCACTGTGGAAAGGGACCTGGGCGTCCTGGCCAATGGAAAAATGAATTTGAGTCAGAAGTGCCCTGGCAGCCAGGGGACAAGTGTGTCCTGGGGTGCATCAGGCACAGCATGGCCAGTGGGCAAGGGAGGGGATTGTCCTGCTCTGCTCTGAGCTGGGGCAGCCTCACCTTGAGAAATGCAGTTTTGGGTGCCACGATATAAGATACAAAGCTATTAGAGAACATCCAAAGAAGGCCATGAGGATGGTGAAGGCTCTGGGGGGGGAAGGTGTATGAGAAGTGGCTGAGGTCACTTGGTTTGTTCAGCCAGGAGAAGAGGAGATTGAGGGGAGACCTCATTGCAGTTACAACTTCCTTGTGAAGGGAAGAGGAGGGACAGGCACTGATCTCTTCTCTGTGGTGACCTGAGGGAATGGTCTGAAGTTGTGTCAGGGAGGTTTGGGTTGGATATCAGGAAAAGGTTCTTCACCCAGAGGGTGGTTGGGCAGTAGAACAGCTACCCAGGGCAGTGGTCACAGCACGAAGCCTGACTGAGCTCAAGAAGCATTTGGACAATGCTCTCAGGCACATGGTGTGATTCTTGGGGTGTCCTGCACAGGGCCAGGAATTGAACTTTATCCTGATGGGTCCTTTCTAACTCAGTATATTCTATGATTCTATGAATCCTAACCCCAAACCTCCTTTCTAAAACCAAATCTCAATATAAACATGAATTACACACTTTGAAGCATAGAAGACTTAAAAGAAAAACAGGTCTTAATCAGCAGAGAGACAAAAGTTTAGGCAGCAGGACAACTTCTGTATCAAAAAGCATAGCCACTATTGAAGTTAAAAGCAAGGGAAGGTGAGCTAAGTAGCATGATGACAATCGTAGCATTCTGTAGCATTTATTGTGTCTCCATGTAGTGGTTTAGAGAGCATCTCTCTCACATGTATTCTGAATACTTAGAACAGGTAAATAAATCTAACAGACTTGAGGAACCTAATTGCACTGGATAAGGAGAGCAGGCAATTACTTACTAAATGTACTAATTTTCTTTGTAAATGAATTACTCAGCCCGTCACCATAATTGCTGTCATATGGAGATTAATGTGTCATTTAACTTCCGGAATGCTACAGACCTCAGCTGGGACGTGAATCCCATCTCTGTTTCTGATGATCATGCAGCATTAGCAGAGCAAATGCCTTTTGTTGGTGCTTAACAAGACTGACAAGCTGCAACCACGGTCGGTGCAACAGAGCACTGCTGACAGATGAGACACTGCCCAGTGCCCGTTGCTAAGGATACACAGAACAGCCACAGTTAGCAGAGCTCTTGGCTGCCTTTCATCCCCCAAAATCAGTGGATTAAAATCAAACAAAGATTCACTTACTAGGTAGCTGTGCTTGTAAGAGCAACTCCAATGAATAGCTATATGAGCATAAAAAACAAACTGCTTCTAGAGCATCTTTGAGCAACTGGACATTTCCCTATTCCAAACAGTTAAAAAACTATCACTCACTAAATGCATTTCTCTTGATAGACTTATTATCTTCTGTCTCCTTAGTACTCTGTTCTTGACATAGAAGATAAGAATCAATAAGCATGAGTTACTTTGCTGGTCTCCATCAGCTTTGTTCAGTCTGCTGGGCAAGGCATCAGTAGACCACTACTACAACTTCTTATATTTGTCACTGTAACAAATAGTGTCAGGCTTATTTGTCGTATCAATTTACATATTGTAATAAGGCCTACTGTATTCACTAGGTCTAATGTGATGCTTTAATAATCAACAATCTTGATTATTGGGGTGTCCTGTGTAGACCCAGGAGTTGGACTCGATGATCCTGATGCGTCCCTTCCAACTCAGTATATTCTATGATTCTATAAAGCTTTTATCATGCCAAAGGCTAGTCATCCTTATTTTATACTCTATCATGTTTCTTTTTCTTGCAATTGTTGTCAAACTTACAAGATTTCCCTTAAATTTATGAAAATGCAACGGATCTTTCCTCATATCATGTACTGATGTGAGAATAAGCTGGTTTCTGAAGAGCAGAGGAGTGAAAACAGGTTTTAACTCGTGCTTCAGAAGTTCTCTATCCTGGCTCTAGAGGCCAGGAGCTGCTTACAGCAGTTAAAAGAAATTAACTGCCACCTGGGTAGTGTAAAGGCTAGTGGCTGATAATCACAACCAGTTCTCACCCTTGCCTTGAGAAAACTTGTCTGGTGTTAACTCTTGCCATCCAACACTTTGCAAGCCCCTTACACTCTCGTTTTATAAGCACTCTGTTTATTAGCACATCACAACTCACTGAGAAACTCACCCATGGATGATAAATTTTCAGGCAATAGTATTATTACCATGATTATAGGCCAGTTGTGACAGGACTGTGAGCCCCAGCATGGGCATGAGATAGAAATAAATATTTAGCTGAATGCAAAGAAACTTTTTTCTATCAAGTGCAAACAGTACTATTTTACAATATTAAAGAGAAAAAGGATATTGGCACAGTTGTCTAATAAGAAATGACAGTGTGTTTATAATAGCTCTTCTGCAGATTCAGGCAACAGACTTATTTACACTGTTTAGTGTTTTTGTGTAATGGTGTACATACATATTCTACCTTAGGAAAATGCTGTCTCTGGTATTCAGATCACCCTCACTGACACTCCAGAAGTCTGTGTAGAGCTATGATAGAAATAGCCAACACATACATGTTCAGCACTTAACACTGAATACTTACTTTCTGGCAGCTCTCGATGAATTCGTCTATGGTAACTACTCCATCTTTGTTTTTGTCCATTTTCTGTTAAAAAAAAAAATTAAAAAAGAAGAAGAATGTATGGGAATTGGGTTTGTGTGGCCAGGCTTTGGTAGCAGGGGGGCTACATGGGCGGGGAAGCTGCCAGATGCTTTCCCCATGTGCAGCAGAGCCAATGCCAGCCAGCTCCAGGACAGGTCTGCTGCTGGCCAAGGCAGAGCCCATCAGGAATGATACTGCCTTAAATCCTGTGCTATATTTTCTCTCCCCTGTCCAGGTGAGGGGGCAGTGAGAGAGAGGCTTTGGTGGGTACCTGGCCTCCAGACAGGGTCAAACCTCTACAATATGTTTCCCCTCCTTAATTCCTGTGTAAAACAAGTCCTTTTCATTATTCATTTCAGTTACATGTCAGCTTAGGAACAACCAGTCCAAAAGTCACAGTGAGTGGTATACTGGACTGTGTTTAAAGAGCTTGTTGTCGAAGAAACAAATGAGTAAATCTGAGAAATTTGGGATGTAAACACAGAGAATAAAAAGGGTTACAGAATTGGAAGGATATGCAAAACTGTTATAACAATGAAAATATTTCTCTACCTGCTCACAGAGCAGTCTTTTCAGCTTCTCTGTTACCCAACCTACCTGGAAAAATGTTTCCACGTGTTGTCTAGGTGCATCTTCCTTGAGAACAGGATAGGTGCATTTCCCCATCATATCATATATTGCTTTCATGATATCAAGCATTTCCTGAAGAGGAAAAAAATTATGTGTCTGCAATGTAACGTGCATTGTAGACACTGCTTTAACTCAGAACACATACATAATATTTAGGATTTGCATTTTAGAATAAAATTTTGAAATTCAGCTATTATTTTTTGAGGGAACAGCTTCAAGAAGGAACAACTTAATTCCTAGAAATTCTAGCATCTGATTTCAGCTTTCATAGATGTTTGATTTAAATTTTAAATGATTTATAATATGTGAAAGTTCATTGATTGTGGGAAGGATCTCCCAATGTCTTATGAATAAAAATGAAAAGAAGTTCTGTAACAGCAAGTGAATGGCCAAAGCATATCAGCTTGTTACAACTTGTTTTCCCTAGAGAAAATAAAAACACCCGTGCACACACCTGCACTTAAGCAGTCCTCCTTTTATATCAAAATATTTGAATTTTATTGAGTGGCTTGTGAAAACTTTAATAATTATAAAAAGCAAGTCATCTGTAGTCTGCTAAGAAATTATTCTTTAGATAACCCTTTTATAATGATCCTGAAGTGTTTTCTAAAAGTGTAAAATTGTTAAGTGTAATTTATATATTCGCCCCACTGAACTCCACTTAAATTAAACCTCCATATATTTCCATGAAAGCACTCATTTAGTCCCACTATAATTTAAGTATGTATTTTATTCCTTGCAGAACAAAAGATGTAGGAATTTTTCCTTATAAATTCTCTTTCAAGTAAAACTATTAGAAGTAGGTTCATAAAATAAGTAACAATTATTGCCAACATACTTAATTCCTTTTTGTCCAAATATCCTACCAAACTATTCTAGGGACTGTATGGGCAAGTACATAGGCATAATTTGAAGCCAACTATTTCTGTAGCTATTATATCCAGAAACATAATTTCCAAATAATTCTGAACTTTTACAATTTCTGTAAAGATTTTCCCTTTTCTGTTTTCATATATGCCTTTATAATGAGACAATTACTTTAATTTTTAGCATTTCTAACTTCATAATATCTGATAACTTGATAGCATGTTTAATTTGGCAATGAAACCATTCTTCTCTGAATGCAGGACTTAGCTAACAACCTTTACTTTCAGTGACTACAGTAAGAAGTAGACCTTACCTCTTTAGTTATATATCCATCCTTATTTATGTCATACAAATTGAAAGCCCAGTTCAGTTTCTCCTGTACTGTCCCTCGGAGTAAAATTGAGAGACCCATAACAAAATCCTAAATAGACAAAAGGTCTTGGTCAGTTTGGAATTGAGCAGTTTTTCTCAAACACTCGGAAATACAGAATAATGCATTTGTCAGAAGTATGAGAAGATGTGCTGTTTCAATTTCTTTTTCACTGTAAGTGTTAATGATTTCTGGATTAACACTCTAGGCACTATTTGCTACACTCATAATTAGTAAGTAAATTGAGTAATTTTCTATAAAGTAAACCATAATTTTCCGTTAGTGGTTGCATCCTCTGAAATGCCTCATGTCTCATATAAGCAGTTCCTGTTGAATTTAATACCAGGAAAAAGCAATTCCCGTGGTTTAATGGCCCAAGAAAAGTTTAAGTGGGAGTTAGGTTAATCTAAGCACAGGAGACCAATCTGGGGAGAACTACGTACTAAGGAACATTAAATTCTTGTTAAATCTGTACCTTGTTAAAGTGGAATAAGATCTCTTAGATCAATCTGCTGCAGTCAATATTTCAAACTTCATGTCTGATACTGCACACTGCTATTCTTATTACTTTTATTGGAAGTATGATAGGGAATAATAAATATATTTCGTGTCCATGTATCATCTTAATATTTCAGTGATCCACCAATTCTCTATAGCTACAGAGCTATCCCACAGACATGAATCAGAAGGCTTTTGAGATTATTCATATGTAGTATTTGGTTATAGATTTTTGTTTCATAATAAATACTCTTTTGACAGCACAAACCTCATTTACATTTAATGAGCATCTTCCAGATTGGAGAAAATATCAACTCCCATCACCTCTCTTCCGTATTTCTTAGAAGGTTCATATTTTGTAAACAATAACTTTCTTTTTACTTAACCATCTCCTCCACCTCTTTTTATTTGATAAGCAAAGGAACCCATAAATATGTGAAATTGCCTTCATAATAGGTTGAGCAGAATATGGCAAGTGCTTAATTTTACATGTGCCTTTCTATGTTGCTGGCAATAACATACAGGAAGCCTTGGAGTAACATTAAAGCAGAGACAATAAAAGCTGACATATTTCTTATTTGCACCAGCAAGATCTTGCATTTCCTCGAACACAGGAACAATGGAAAAGACTACACTGAGGTTAGACATAAATTACAAAGGTCTGGTGTACCACACGGCCAAATAACTATACCTGATATAGTGAAGTACACACAGAGAGCATGGCCTCAGATGGTCTAGTAGGCACAGACAGCTCTTCTGAAAGCTACAGTGTTTTTAACAATTAAATTGGCATGCTCTGGGATTTTTTAGTCTGTCACAAGTTTCTGTCTTATTGGTATATGTGTCCTTTGGGGAAAATACATGAATCTTGAAAGAATTTTGCTTGTCTTGTCTACATCTCAATGACTAACTGAGGGTCACTGAGTTAAATCTCCAAACAGCCCTTTAACCATGTACTGTTAAATATTAAAATGTTCAAGAAATTCAGAACAGATTTGATCACACTACAACATTAGCAATTAACCTCTTTAATTCAGTACCATGTCTTCAAATCTCTTCTGCACTGTTTTACATTCTTGATGTAGCTTCTCCTGAAGTCCTGAAGTGTGAAGGTCCCCAGGTGAATTATTTTCTTAGATTACATGTAAGAATTCTTAATTTATGTTTAATTTGCCACAGCAATATTTTTAAATTTATTTTAGCTAAAATACATCCATTTGTTCTTTTCTTGTTCAATTCTCTTTGTTCCTTTCTCTGATGTACCACCTGTGTAAGCTGGCTTCCTGAAATCATTTTTATTGCCATTTCCAAGGCTACCCTTCTATAACTGATTAAAAAAAACCCAAAAACCTTCATGTTGTTCTTCATGGGACTGTATGTTCTTAAAAAGCAGAGACAAGTCAAAAACCTTCTGGGTATGTGCTCTAAACATTGCAGCAGTGAGTCCTCTCCTTCTCCTTCCTTGATTGCATCAACATGTTTTGGGATCACAGATAGTTCAGGTGCACTGCCTGTGTTCCATCTCAGGAACAACAGAAAGGAGTTATCGTAATAGGAAGTGGTGATGAGCTGTATAAGGACCAGCTAGATGGGATGTCTTTTCTACACACTTTCAAGCAATTGAAGAACACAGTAATAGAATCATACAGAAATAGAGTATCTAAATCAATGGATATAGGCCAAATCCACAGGGTATTTTGGGCTAGAGCCTTGACCAGGAAAATGCTCTGTATGGTGGGAGGCAATGTGTGTGTCCAGGAGCAGTGTAGCCATTCTAGCTGTTAAGCCAAAAATCCAGAGCAGAAAGCCACAGTACAACAGCAGTGCAGGGGGAAGCAGCTAAACTCAGGGAGCAACTGTCCATCTTTATGCATGTTACCAGCAACACAGTGATGCATGAATCAGGCATACCATTTAGCAAAGAGCACAAACACAAGTCCCCATTACTGTATTAGAGTACCCAGATGCTGTTTTCCAGCCTGGTTTAGACATCTAATTTCTAGGGAGAGAGGAATTCTACTTTTAGAGCCTGTTTATTTTTAAAGAAAATTTCACCATACTCAGATACACTGTCCCCTGAGAGGGATGGTCCTGCTCAGCTGAGCACCTAATGGGGAGAGGTGCCTCTGATCTAGGGTGACAAAGGAGCCTAAAACAGGAGGTCTGAGCTGAGACATAACTCGAGGTTGGGTCTTTCTTGTCTGAGACAGTGAAGTTAGAAGCACAAAAGTATCTCCCTTTTCTCTTGCCTATACTCCTTTGCACAGCTTCCTGTTTGCAACTTCCCAGTTTCCTGCAGAGCATGCTAATACCTGTTCAGACCTCCTTCGTGCCTAATTTTGATTCTTCAGGAAAGGGGGATGTCTCACTGAAGGGGTGCAAAATGCAGCATCATTGCACCCGTATCAGAGTCTCTGTGTGCCCAGAGCCTGATGACATTTCTGTTCCTACAGCTGTAGAGAATGTCTGGCTGTGATCTGGGATGAACTTGTATTTGTGGGGTTTTTTTTAGCAGTGATTAATTATCTCATAGCAAGGTTGTTGATGACTTTCTGATTGCTTTATCGCTCAGTAAATCTTTGGGGAGAATTAGTTCATTTATAAATTAATTAACAAGCTTATTAGTGGGCTGTCTCAAATCCATAGGAAAGCTTAAAATTATTCCACCTGGTCATGTGTTCCTTTGTCTTTTTCAAGGCCAGAAGTAGGTAGTCAGGAACCTAAATCCATTTTTAAATTTAGATTTTAGGATTTTGCAAAGGAATCAAGTGATGCCACAGAAGTGGTGGAGCCCTGGTATGTGTAAAACAAAGGTCACAGAGGAGGAACTGCTGCTAAAAGGAAATGGATTTCTTTGTAGCCACTTTAAATCAGATGCTGCTAAAATGCTTATGAGATCACCATTGTACTGAGAAAAATTATCTAATTTCCTACACGACAGGGACAAACCTTTTTGTGTTGAACTCACAGAATTATGCTTGTGAACCTCGTGAAATTCAACAAGGCCAAGTTCAAGATTCTGCTCCTGGGTCAGGGCAATCACAAGTCCAAATACAGGCTGGGCAGAGAATGGATTTAGAGCAGCCCTGAGGAGAAGGACTTGGGGATATTGGCTGACAAACTCAACATGAACCAGCACTGTGCACTTGCAGCCCAGAGAGCCAACCATGACCTGGGCTGCATCAAAAGAAATGTAACCAGCAGGTCAAGGAAGGTGATTCTGACCTCTTCTCTGCTCTCATGAGACCCCACATGGAATACTGCATCCAGCTCAGGGGCCAAAGGACATGGACCTGCTGGAACAAGTCCAGAGGACTGGAGCACCTCAGCTATGAAGACAGGCGGAGAGAGTTGGGCTTGTTCAGCCTGGAGAAGACTTCAGGGACACTTTGGAGCACCTCCCGTTAACTAAAGAGGGCCTACAAGAGAGATGGGGAGGGACCCTACACAAGGGCAGGTAGGGACAGGACAAGGGGAACGGCTTTAAGCAGAGAGTGTAGGTTTAACTTAGTTGTTAGGATCAAATTCTTTGCTGTGAGGATGGTGAGGCACTGGAACAGGTTGCCCAGCGAAGCTGTGCATGCTCTGTTCCTGGAAGTGTTTAAGGTCATGGGGCTTCAAGCAACTTGGTCTAGCAGGAGGTGTCCCTGCCCACAGCAGGGGGGTTAGAACTGGATGATCTTCAAGGTCCCTTCCAATCCAAGGCATTCGATGATTCTATGACTCTAACTGCTGCTTTCATAATACTGCCTTGGACACTATTTTTATTATTAGTGAAATATGAAATTGTATTTGATCTTAAGAGCTGTACTCCTCTATGGAAGTGAGTTAGCATGCTTGCTAATTTGTTAACCAACATAAGTTTTATTTTAATTAAATATGACAGAAATCTTTAAACATCTCTATTTTGTTTGGACACAGCATTGTGCTTTAAGGCACTGAGAATTAGTGGGATTACTGAATGACTTCCAGCAAGGTCACATTTAGAATAGCCTTAATTTGCATCTACAACAAACAAAGAATACTGACTTGGATATTTGCATGTGTGTGCAATGAGCTTTACGTTTGACAATATGTCTAAAGTTAATTAGCCTCCATTTTTCTGACTGTGTGAGTAGCTTTGAGGCCAGATCTTCATTTTGGCTCAGTGACAATATACCTGCAGCAAATGAAAAGCTTGCTTTTATATCTGTCTCTGTCTGATGGAAAAAAGACCTTCCCTGATATGCCCGAGGAGCCCTCCAGTAGCTGGGTCACTGGGTCTTCAGAAACTGTCCTCATATTAAAGCAAAACTAGTTCACATAACTAATGAAATAAACTAGTCTCAAAATCAGTACAATCATGGGATAAGGAGAGATAAGTTCAAGCACTTAGTATTTTAAGTTTGTTTTTTATGCTACATAAATCCTTCACATAGAGATCCTGGCTCTTACCAAAGAGCATACAAATTTAGAAATGACAAAACTCTAAGGACACAGCAATCTCACCAAGAAATGTCAATTGAGGTGTGCATTTAAGTTGTGTTCAGCTCTAGCACTTCATTGTTGATGGTTGAAAATTTGAGGAAAAAAGAGCAAAAAGCTAAAGCAAATTCTCTCTTTTAACACACAACTCCAGCTACCACTGTTTCATGGAAAATTAAGAGTGCAATACAAAAAAAGGTCATTCTTACCTACAAAAGAATTTTGCTACCATTTCCAATTTTGTTATTCTTTTTTTAGACAGAAGATAGCCACAGTATTTTTATCATAGGTCATTATATTAAATTGTATTTACTCCTACACTTTGATATAGAAGGTACTTTGGAAAGAATGATTATCTGTTCTCCAAACTTTTAAATTACTCCATCTCTACCTTTTGAGCTGTTTAATTTTGATTTTTTTCTAATGGAAATTAGAAAACTAGAATAAAGATTGGAATAGAAAGAATATGGCACAGTTGCACCTAGGATTAAAAAAAGCAGGAAAAAACCCGAGATTATTGTATTTTGCACATTTCACTATATCTTCTTTCACATTTTGCAGCTATTCTCATATGATTACAAACAAAACCCATATAGTGTTAACTTCAGGAGGATTCTTTTAGAACAGCTACCATATAGTTTGCAAGTATAATGTTGCTACAAGGACACAGAAGCAAGAGTCTTTTGACAGCAGTATAGTTATGCTGGATTCACAATTAGTGCAAATAATATCAAAGCCCAGATCACTTATGTCTGCCTTGATATTGAACAAAAATAAGCTAGAAATGTCTGTTTTAGCAATGAAAAAAAAAGCACTGCTGCTTTTAATTTCCTGATTTATTTTATTCCAAAGCCCTTTTTCATGCACAAACCTGCACTATGAGATAACCAAAAGCCTTAAGAAGGGCCCCAAATATAGTGCATTTCTAAAGGCTTTCTGTCTGAGATACAAATGTCAACAAATTGACCGAAAAGGTACAAAAGCTTTTTTTTGTTACCATTCTTTTAAATGATAACAGCAGAAATACTTTTCAACTAATGATTCTAAAAATGCTTTTTCTCAATGTGTCTGCTGCTGTTGAAACTGAAAGAGGGGAAGTTTATTTTAGATATACAAAAGAAAATCTTAAGTGGTAGAGTGGTGAGGCCCTGGCACAGGTTGCCCAGAGAAGTTGTGGATGCCCCATCCCTGGAAGTGTTCTAGAGCAGGTTGGATGAAGAAACTTTGTCTACTGGGAGGTGTCCCTGTCCATGGCAGGGGGTTTGGAACTGGGTGATCTTTAAGATCCTTTCCAATCCAAACCATTCTATGATTCTGTGATTTGACCAGAAGGGTCCTTGCAGATTTAGCCTATGTACAGAAGACATGAATAAACCCTCCATTCCTGCTCCTAGTTTCACACAGATCCCACTGACTTCATCTGCTTGGAAGCAGGTAGATAGGGTTCATGGGTCTTTTAAATAAATGCAAATAATGATTAAAAAGTTATCTGATTACTGTCTTGGTTTAGGGTATAGTTTTCTGACCACAGTGCACCTGATGGGCAAGTCTTCTTCTTTTACATCAATTCATTATGTTTCAGAAAAAAATCTGTCAGACCTCACAACATCATTTACTAAAATAAATCATAAAAACATGTGCAGGACATTTCAATACATTTAAAGTGAGCGTATTTATCGCAATCCTGTCAAAAGTGGTAAGGAAATAATTTGTTTGTTATGATCAAAACCAAAGAAAACATGACAAAACAAACAAGTCTTTTGCAAATGAACTGACTTTTTTGACCTTTTTTTTTTTAATTCTATAGCTTAAAATATTGCCTCCTTTGCAGTATTTTGTACAGTATTTTGTTCAGTATTTTGTGCAGTATTTTGTTCTCATCTACACTATTGCAGTAAGGTCCCTTTTTTCCATATTATATTGTGTGGATGACATCAGCCTTAGAGGGAAAGACAGAACTGGGAAAACTGAATGGGCAATTGAATGGAGGAAGAATGAATTTCCAATTCTTGCTTTCAAACACATTTGCTTTAAAGCCTTTTTCTAGAACTTTCTGGAAACTAAGTATGAAAAATTCTATTTTGGCTGAGTCATCCCTATAACATTAGTTGTAGTTCAGAGACCTTGCAAAGGCAGAGAAGAAGAACTATTTCAGGTAGCTTGTGTATAAATTGGGTTACCTTTTAAATGAACAGATTTTTTAAAATATTATGTAGTAGCACAGTCTGAGTTACCATTATGGAATATACAATTGTGAAATTACTTTTGTTATTATCTGGGAAAAACTTGAAACTTGAGTCACATACACTAAATTTTCCCTAATGTGAGCCAGCCACCAAACTGGACTTCATTACAAGGAATGGCAAAATATTCAATTTTATAGAAATTATAAATTATACCACTTACCTCAAAACTTACAGATCCATTGTGATCAGTGTCAAATGCATTAAACAGAAAATGTGCATATGTTGTGGAATCTAAAATTTAAAACAAGAGAAATAATTCACAGTTAGCACATCTTATTTAATAAAATTTGATTTAATTTATTTTTACTAAAACTATTTGATACCAAGATAAATTTTGATACCAAAATTTCATTGCAAGACTAGATTTTCAGTGAAATTTAAACTTATTTTTTGTCAGGAGAGGAGGGATAAGTTTAAAGTGCAAGTACATGGATAGCAACACTGCTAGAAACCAAACATGAAAAATTCTGTTCTAGAATATCTCTATTCATTTCTATTCTTGTTTTTGCTAATCACTGATACCTGAACAGCAAGGATGGCATGTTATTGTACTCTGAAACAACCTGTTTTAACAGGAAAACTGACCGTGCCTGGGATCTATCTCATATGCTTAAAACGAAGAATGTGTTAATTTGTTCCCATTAAATGAGGGAAGCAGACACTGCCCTCACTGTGTCCCTTTTGCTTTAGACACAGACCTGTTTCCCAGGTTGAAGCTGATCTTGGCAGAAAGCTGCTGCTGCTATTGGGTCCTCTGCTCACCCACAGGTGAGAGGAAATGCTCTCCTGAGAAGCAGATTCTTAAAGCTGGCTTGCTGCTGAATTCCCATGATCGTTGCACTAGGGCTTGGAAAAGCTGGCTGTGATTCACTAAATGGTCAGTAAGACTCTGAAAGATGACCTTAAACAAATGATCCCTTCACTATTTGCATACTTTCCAAACCTCCTCCCCAGTGCATATTGACTCGTTTCAGAAACACAAGACAGCATGAATATAAATCTGTCAAAACCACAATTTTTGTAAAGATCCATCTTTCTATTTCCACTGAATGCCTTCTGAAAGGCACAACCTGCTCCACGAGTAATATATTGTGAAGAGAGCACTTATCCAGAGACTGTCCTGTGGATCTGAGGTACAAGCTACTGGGGTGAAGGGAAGTCAGCTGTCCTCAGTGTTTTTCCCTCCCTCAAAATCATGCCAATTAATGTAGAATGAGGGTTTGTTTACTTTTAATACTCATTTTTCTCTTTCTACTTCATATGTTTACATTAATTTTGGTTTAATTAACATTAACCTCACAAATTATTAATAAAGGCCAAAGTGTTATGAAATCAATGTCCTCTTTGCAGAACAAACTTCTCCCTGTCATGGAAAAACCCAATCAGTGCTGAAATGCCATTTTCTGGTTTCTTGGCACTAAACCTTTACCTTTTATATCAATCCTGCAAACCTTGATTTTTCACAGCCCAAAATACTGTTTTGTATTAAACTGAGCAATACTCTTGGGACACTCACCTGAAATGCCACCTTGACTCCGAGGAACCTAATACACCAAAACCCAAAGCTTTGTGCTTCATAGATTCAGATCTGATATTTGTAAGAAAATTCTCTAGTCTTGCTTCAATATGTTAATTTTTAATGATGTTAAATAATTGTAACAAGAAAAACCTGCAATCTCTAAACCTCGTCTGTTAACATATTTTCAGAGAATTAAATCCCCACCACCGCTATTTGAGAGAGTCATTCATTCTTCCATGTATCCAGTCACCACTGTAATTGCTTAAGAACAGCTTGGCAGATACATTCACACTTTAACTGAAAAATCTAAATTTGTTGACTACAGTTTATATTTAGCATTTTAATAGTCATATATTCTATAATCTACTGAGACTTCTGTTGAGAAACAGAGCATACTATGCAAATCATCTTCACGGAAAAAACGTGTTATGGAGGTATAATTATCATAAAATGAATTTTAAATAACTTCCTATTCTCTTGACACCCATTTCTTAAAAACATCTGAAACGTTCCTGTAGATATACAGAAAACACAAAGGTATTTTGTTTTTGTTGCCCATACACGATATAATATACTACTTTTTTTTTTTTTCTGGTAACCCCTCTGAAGAAACATCATTCAAAAGCCTTTTTCAGAGTTGTTTGTTCAAGCAATTCTGGTCTGAAATTTTCCTTCAAAACTACAGCAGGATGACACAAGTTATTCTTTTAATTAGAGTTACTTTGTCTAATTTCCCCCCTTGGTTTCCCCCCTAAATCTCGAACATTAATAATTTTAGCTTTTAAAATTAAATATAGTTTCTTTCCAAGGATCTGATACCATAACTATATAGGCTAGTTTGTTATTTTAACAGGTTG
This sequence comes from Erpornis zantholeuca, assembly GCA_013400515.1. Taxonomy (NCBI): domain Eukaryota; kingdom Metazoa; phylum Chordata; class Aves; order Passeriformes; family Timaliidae; genus Erpornis; species Erpornis zantholeuca. Next base: position 71,642 of record VZTN01028710.1, read on the forward strand.
AGATAGGAAGAGATATTAAACCATAATTCCCTTGAACAACACCATCAAAGCATTTCAAACATCAGAAACAAAAAATGGTAATCATTACACATGGAAGAGTATGGCTTATCAAACTACAAGCATGATCTATTTTCTTCAGAAGTGATGAAGGAGTGTAATAAATATTCCATGTGTGGATTTTTATCTATGACCTGCCTGGCTGTCCTTATGAACCTCAGGAATTGGAAATTTTCGGCTCTGTGGAAATGGATTTTTGCATCATATTGGAGTTTTCATGGGCCAAAACAAAAAAAGGAAAGCGATGATTGGTGTTTCCCCAAATCAAAATTTTTACAAAAATGTGTCATTTTGGTGTAATTACACAAAGACAACGGTCAGACCATCCAACCAAGTTCCTTTGCAATTGCTGAAAGGGACTTTTTCATTTGTGGGGACAGATTTTAGCCTGCAATCCCTGCAAATGCCATGGGTGATCCATGCAGCATTGGGAGACATGCTTTGCTAAAGCTCATCATGGTGCTGATGAGAAAAATAGAAAAGTAGAATGAAAAGATCTGTAAAAGGATCTGATTCCGACTGTAATGATAATTTTAATGTATGAGGAACAACTCGGAGATTTTTTGCATCTCTGCTTTTGTCCCAAGTGACATCAGCAGGAGTTCTGACACAATCAGACCAAGTGGGCTCTTGGTTGAACAAGAATGCTCATGTTGCCTTCCTTGCAATGAGCGATTTGTTGATGGAGGTTCACAGTGTGAGACGAGCGACTCTTCAAAATAGAGCCGCCATGGATCACTTGTTGTTGGTGCATGGACATGAATGCAAGAATTTTAAAGGAATGTGTTGCATGAATTTGTCATCAAAAGATCATTCAAAATCTATTCATAAAAGTACAAGGCAATTGGAGGATGGAATTTATAAGATTGAAAAAGAGATTGGAACTTGGGTGGATGATTTGCGCAGTTGGTTTGATCTTTCAACAATGTGGAAGAAAGTTTTAAAAGTACTTGTGTTTGTATCAGTTATGATTGTAGAAGAAGTTTTGTAGTTTAGTTATTTTAAAAATCTGTGGACAAAATTGTTAACGAGGTGCTTTCGGTTCAAACAGAAGGGGGAGTTGTCGGAGTCCAGGGAAGCCTGAAAGCTTCTCCTGCTCCTCTGGTGGTTTCTTTATATCCCCAGAGCTCCTCAAAAGTGGCCTAGCCAGCGACCTAGGCTTTTGGAGAAGCTCCCTCCACTTTTGGGAGAACCTGAATGCACCAGAGAGGTGAAGAGATTTTTGTTTAGTGTACCACAGAGAGTTTAGTTGTAGTTTTAGGATCTTGCTCTATGTATTACATAGGGACAAGATGGAGATTTTTAGGTGTGGTTTTTCCTTCTTTCTTCTTCTCCTCTCTCCTCATTCTCTTCCTCTCTCCTCTGACACCAGTTCCTGTGGTGTGTTGGTTGGTGGAAAAAAGTTAGCATTGAAAAGACATATCAATAAGATGAGGGTTTACTGGTGTTGAAAAGAAAATAAGATACGTATTGTTTCTTGAATGGTTGTTAGTAAGATATAGAAGTAGCTGCTGATCTGCAGCCATTGCCTTTTCTGCCTTTTCTGCTCTTTCTGCCCTGGTGTTCTCGGGGGATGCTGTCTCTCCCTCCGAGGTTTTGATAAGACAAATAAAAACAACTCTGAAACAGCAGAAGAAGATCTCTTGCTGCATTTTTTCCAACATGACAAACCAAAGGAAGAAAAGCCCCAGGGCAGAGGACAGGGGTTGGAACCCCCGTTCCAATCCCAACGGAGCCCCAGGCCCTTGACACCTGGCTACGGAAAAATTTATTTCAGGTGATCCACTGCATAAATGCAGGGGGTGTATTCATTCGCCTCTATGGCAGTGAATCTAAAAAGAAGTTACTAGAGTGCCATTTCTGGCATGGAAAGCTTTTTACAAAGCTACTTTTGCTTTTTAAAGTGCATTGCTTTTACTGCAATCCATTGTCGTCTCCTTTCCTTTGTTACTCTTGTGGTCCCTTGTTTGGAATCCTCCTGTACCTTGTCCTGCACAGTCTTGGAAGTTGCTTGAGGAAGTGACTTGGTGGTTTACATTGAAAAATTTCTTTGGTTGCCCTGAAGCTTAAAATCTTACAGACATAATTTTGTGTGTTCAGAGATGAATTGTCATAATGATATATCATGTTGTACCTGGTTTTTTGTCACACAGACAGTTGGAGCACAGATCTACATGTTTTAATTTGAGGACAATGTCCAAGATTCTTTTTTGCTCTTAATATTGGGACAAACGTAAAATCATTATTCCAAGCACAACTGAAATTTAAAGGCCCCAGCTGAACACATCATTTTGACAAGACATTCAAAGATTTAAGAACTCAGTCTGGCTTCTTAACTAGACAGTCAGCTGCAGTTCTCACCTCCTCTTCCAAAGGATGCCACTGCCCTTAATGCCAGAGGAGGAGAAGAAGGATCAGCATTAACATCAGGAATAGGGGTAGAAATTAGGCATTCAGTGTATACCCATTTTAATTACATTAATAGTTTTTCTTCTCTGTAACAATTTGATCTGAACTAATAAAAATTAGTCTTTTAAGATTACATTTACTCCCACAATATATTTTGACTTTACTTTTAAAACAGGTGTGCTTTCTCTTTGCCCATAAAAAATTTTGGGTGTAACAGTAGGAAATATGATAGATTGTTTTTTTTATTAAGAGTAGTAAAGGTATAGTAAATCACATAGAGAGAATTATTTTCATTATCCAGGGTAACTACAAAATATAATATTTCAAACTGTAATTGTTAGCTTTGTCTAAAAGTTTACATATAGAAACAATCAGTAAGCAGGTCTTATGTAAAGTTTATTAAATGTAAACTTAGTTAAATGTAAACTTTAACTTTCTAACCCTTCTAGCCTTTTATTCATCTCTATTGAGTGTGCCTACTTCTTAAGTATTTCAGAGATGGAAATCCACACTGAAAGCTGCTCTTCACTTCCAAGCCTTTATTCAAAATAAAACTAAATGGGAGATATTTTGTTCCTACCAAGTAATATGGGTTTTTAAATAAAAAATGAAAATAAGGAGTTCTGAACACCTCCAGAGAAATACACAAATCTCAAGACTTCTGGGAGAAGCTGAAGAGGTGGGATTGAAGGGTTTTAGGAGAATATGAAAAGGAGTAACTGAATAGCAAATACAAGAGGAAAAAAGAGAGGAAAAAAATTCAAATTGAAAGAAATCTGCAATTCAAGGAAAAAAAAAAACCCTGTTACACATTTCTGTGTTACCTTCATTGCTCTAAAGGATAATGGAAATAAAAAATTACAAAACTCCTGGAAATCCAATTAATTGAAATCCAGGTTAGCATTTAAGAGAAGCCCCATAGAATTAAAGGGGGTTCTGTTATTGATATTAGAGGGTACCTGCAGTGCCTCCTTCAGTATCTCCAACTGTGAAAGGGTTTTTTGAATAAAAGAGAATGGGAAAGAATTTTTAGAAAGCTTAAAGGGAAATAACCGTCTCAGAGGAACTTGTTTTTCAATGGTATCCAAGCCCAGGCAGTAACTTCATAATGAAGACAGAATATTTGTAGATATCATTGCATTTCATTCAGAAATATATGCTTAAAAATGCAGCCAAGCACCAAGGAAGTACCCTGTGAATTCAGACAGAGCTTGAGGCAACAATCTTTTTATTTGAACAACAGGGTGTTCTGTCAGACTTAGGAACTAACAGATGTACTGCAGTACTAATTGTGTCTGCCAAGTACTCACCTCCCTGTGGAAAGAACTGAGAGTAAATCTCTTTGAAGGTTTCTTCATTGACAACACCACTGGGGCATTCCTGGAAAAAAAGGAAATGACGAGAAATAAGTACTGTCCAATCTGGTCCAGTCAGCTCAGGCATTCACAAAACCATCCACAACATGTGTGTGACTGACCGTTCAACATGTGGGACTTTGCACCTTCAACCAAATATTAATGTGCTGAGGTATCTTCCTAAAGAATTCCCATGAGACAAAAAAATTCCTTCTGTGCCACGGATCTCAGCTCCACCTGAGACCTGAGCGACTCAGGGGAGCAGCAGCCGCTCTGCCGCTGTCAGTGGGGCTGCTGCTGTCACCCGTGGGCCGTGGGCTCCCTCAGCTGCAATCAGCATTTGCATGGTATGGAAATGAAGCAGGAATGTATTGATTTTATCACTTCTATCTGTAATACCTGCACTTGGGTATTACTGATGGAACGTGCAGTCATATTCTGCTGGAAGACCTACATTCAATGAATTCAAAAGACCCTGCCCCTGAAGATCTTATTCAAACCTTGCAGATCCTTTTGCAGATGTTTCTCATAAACTGAAATATGTAAGAAAGAATAAGTAGGAAGTGTCTGAACAGAGATCACAAAGAAAATGAAAGGAAGTGAAGGAGAAGAATAAAGATGATTAAACCAATGACTACAAAAATGACTTATGCAAAGAGGCAGGAAAAGCAGAAGGAATACTGTAATTGTTTATTAAGACACACATAAATATCCAAGATCAGAGAACTGACTTCTAGTTCTGAATTTGCCAGACTGAGCAGAAGACTTTGGGCAATGCACTTAATTCCTTTTTGCCTTAGTTCCTTCTTTAATACAAAGACTGGGGAAAAAAAAAAAAAAAAAAAAAAAAAAAAATCTGGCTGCATACTTACTTAACAACCACTTCTGTATCTATTTCTTCTATCNGAAATCTGGTATGCCTTTAAAAAGAAAAGGACTTTAAAGGACTTTTGGAAACAAAGGAAAACAAGATAAAGAGAAGTATAACATCTTTTACCTGTGTAATAACAACTGTTCCTCTGAGAACAAATAGCACTCCAATTAGATCAAATAAGTACCACTGCAATATTCATAGTTCTGTCACCTTCTGCTACGAAACAAATAATGTAATCTTTCTAACTGAGATACTAATGCACCATCTGAGAAATGCATGTCAGATCTGTAGGTCTAGGATTATTATGATTTTATGTCACTTATCCTTAACTAAATCAGGTTCTCATCATAACTAAGCATATGCAAACATAGGGTAAGAAATAATTATGTTTGATCAAACAGACAGACAAACAGCTGTGTCAGAGATACACATACATGCCCATGTGTCCCTGGGCACAGAGGCTGTCACCAATGGAGGCAGAGTTACAGCACAGGTCTTGGTAAGATGAGATGAATTCTGACTGCTGGGCCACACTGCCTTTGGAACCAAAGCCTGTGGGGAATGGGAGGAACAGTGAAATGAATCCCTACCCTTCACTGGGTAAGGAGCAGCCCATAACTGAGGAGCCACCTCCCTGCCTGTCATGTCTTTGGGTATGAGGGCATTCTAAAACATCTCTCTTCTCTTTATCAGCTTCTCAAAAAGAGTGTAGTCAGACAGGTCACTGTCTCTGTGGTTCCGAGCAGGTTTACAGTTGGTTTCCCAAGTAACAAGAAATAGCACAAGAGAAAATGACCTCAAGCTGCCCCAAGGGAGGTTCAGATTAGATATTAGGAAACTTCATTCACTGAAAGGGTTATCAAGCATTGGAACAGGCTGTCCAGGGAAGTGCTTGAGTCACCATCCCTGAAGATACTTAAAAGCGTGTAGGTGTGGCACTTGGGGACATGGTTTAGTTATGGATTTGTCAGTGCTAGGTTAATGGTTGGACTTGATGACCTGAAACATCTCTTTCAACCTTGATGATTCTATGATGTTGTGATTCTGGGCTGCTTGTCTTTGTGAAGCCTTCTGGAGTTGTATAAGAGCATGCAAAAAAGCAGTATTTTTACTTGGATTCAAAGCACAATAAAGAAAGTATCTGTGAATTCTTCAGATACTAAAATAATATTATAGTTTTGGAGTGTAGAAAATGTAACAAAAGTATTTTACAATTTCCTCTTCCAAGTGTACTTTGGTATATAAGTCACTCCCAGATCTGCAGGAGGAAAAATAAACAGCCTTCCCCCTGAGATGGGTGTGAGTGTGAAAGAACAATGCAGCATTTTCCAATTTAGAAAAAGAAGCAGTGGCTTCTCTATGTTCTTCAGGTAAATCTTATTCAGACAAGAAAAAAAAAAAAAAAAGCTAGGCACATTTTGAAGGAATTAAAGAGAAAACCTGTATATTTGAAATTGTACAGATCAGATATTACCTTTTTTTTTCCTGGGAAGCTTAATAAATAATGAATGATAAAATGTACATTTAAGTTCATCTAACTCTATGACTTATTAAGACATAAAGCAATTTTTTTCCCTTTTCCTTGGTTGACAAAGACATTCAAACTATACTCATTTTGCAATGAATGATCTCCTCTTTTTTACAGAAGATGCCAGCAACTCCAGCTCTGTCAGTGCTTAGTCTGAAGCTGTGAAGACTAAGAGTCACATTTCCTGACTGCATTTAAATGTTGTCATGTTAGAGGAGAATTAAGGATACCCTGTAAAAATCTATATGATTTATTATTTGTTAGTTCAAAATAAGCTGTCTGCCTTTGTTATTAGAGAAATACATGATCTACGTACCTCCTTTACAGGCAGTCCTTTTTTTTCTGTCACTTAATAAGCTCTGGTTTCACCATACTGTTTGAAAGAATCATTGCTTGAAAAGGCAACCTACTTTCAGAGAATTATATATTAGCAGAGCCAGGAATGACACCTTGAGTTTCTCTAGTTTGTTCCTCTGTAGTTTCCTCTCTTCTTTGGCACAGCATTTCCATCAACACTTTACCTTCTCCATCCCTGAAGGTCTGTGGGATTGGTGTCTGAAGGACATTCATTAAAAATCTGAGATATTGTCCAATTACACTTACCAGAAATATCAGCTCAAACTTTTCTTTCTTTAGTGTGCATCTTTCCTCTGAGACTCTACATGACAGGGAACACTTCTGATCTAAAATAATTTAATTCTAAAAATATTTGTGGCCAATGTGATTTACCTCCACAACTGTACTTTTCTTGACTCATAAATCTGGCTTTATTGTGTTTATCAGGAGATTTTTGCAGTTCAGGGAAAGAGATTAAGTATTGTAATTGTTAAGTATGTCCCATGGCTTTGTATCAAGCTATTGATGACTTCTTCCACTGTACTAATTATAATTTTTAATAAATCTATCTGGCATTTCATTAAACTCCTATAAAAGAGATGAAAATAATTAATGAGCTTTTAAAAAAAAAAGGTGAGGATTATTTAAATAATATCCTATATTCTTTCTTTCTTTGGTCTGAATAAAATTTATTTTGTTAGAGAAAATTTCTGTTTGACAAATTTTTAAAATTGTGTTAATGTATTAGATTTTCCTTCTGGAGGATAAAAAGGAGGGAATGTTCATATCGAGCTGAGTCTAGTTCTCTCTCTTTAAAGAGAAAATAATATAAACTGACAGAAAGAAGAGACAAAGAATGATAAATATGATTCTGACTTTTGATGATCTCTCTTGCTTGCAATTTTGCTGCTGGAAATTACACCTCCAGCACATGGTCTTATGAACCACTCCAAACCTTGTAAATTATCTACAAGCCTCAAACTAAGATGTCTCCCCTTCAGTATTTCTAAAAATACTGCAGAAGGTGATTCTTCTTTACTACCTAATCAACATCCTCTTCAGAAAAAAAGCAAACCAAGAAGAAACAAAAAAGGAGAAATAGTGAAATGTTGAAAAGAGAAGGAAGGAGAAACAAACTCAAAGTTCAGACTTATGTCTGCATAACAAACAATTCTGAATGATGGATAAAGCTGGAGCTTTGGCAACTTACAATAAATTTTAGTTATAGACTTTTGCATGACAGGTTTCCCATCCCATGCTTCATCTGCCATCAGTTTTCATACTGCTTCATTTTAGATACTTGTTCATGTTTATTGATTTAATTATCAATAAATTTAATATTTTATGATAATATTTTCTCTTTTTGCATGTACTTCTATTCTGACCTCAAATTTAAATTTCCCATAAACACAAAATTTAATGGAAGAATGTAGTGTGCACATATGTCAAAACCAATGCTACCAAAAATCTCAAAACCTAAACCCACAGTGGCTTTTCACAGACCCATCCACTTCCTAATTTTTCCATTTGATTATGATAGAGCTTTGATCAGAAGGAGCATAAGCATTTAACAAATGGACTTAATTTAATTACATAAGCCAGGCCAAATAATAACAAAATCTGTGCAATCAGGCACCTCATGAAGTTCAACAAGAATTTCTATGTTCTGCATCTGGGAAGAAATTTGCCCTTGCCCCAGTGCCAGCTGTGAAATGACTGAAGGGCAGCACTGCCAAACAGGATGTGGGGGTACAGGGGAGGTCAAGCTGAGGGTGAGCCAGCACAACATTTTTATGACATATAAGACAAAACACCTACTGGGACAAGGCTAGCAGGATGAGCAGTTATTCTCTCTCTCTCTGCTTGGGACAGTCTTGGGGCCCTCCAGGGATATTTGCTATATCTAATATTTGTTCTGCTATTTCTAAAACATAGCCTTCCTGATGACTTTCATTTTTTTCAGAAAAATGAGGTAAATGATAATTTGCACAATTCACATGGGTTGCAATACCAAATTAATTTCTCCCACTAAGAAATACAATTAGTATTTTTTGATTAAACATCTGGCTTCATTCAGAAAAGAACTAAATGTATTTGGTGTTTAATCAGTGCACATTGATGTGCATGTAGCCTATGTCAAGATATCAGTGGCTCCACAGCAAAATTACTCAGCAAAAGTATCAGCAAACCATTATCCAATTTTTTATTAGATAGAAGCATTTTGTTCATGTGGCTACAGTAATGCATTATATTGGCAAAGTCTGTATTTGAAATGTACAGTGGGTTTTTTGTCTTGTAGGAAAATTATCACAAGGGAACTCAGATGATCTGAAGATTCATTTGGTGAAGTATTTAAGCATGATATAAATTATCTGGAACAATCCCACTGATACTCAGTTCACAAATTACTCCTGTCTTGATCCTCCTCCAAAGCAAAACACGTCAAAAGTAGTACATACAAGAAACTAAGGTAACAAGCAGTCTCCCTGAGGATGGAAAACATAATGACTTTGGTGAAACATGCTTATCATGACCTCATATGCCTTCGAAGAAGAGAAACAGTAAAATCTTGTTCTGAGAGGTGACACAGACACTGACACATTGGTATCAGCATGACTTTTACCTTGAAGGCTTTTGCCAGGGCAGAGACGTGCACCAGGCATTGTGCTGCAGCAGGTGAGCTAAGCAGGTATCCAAACCCAGCTAGATCCAAACCCAACTAGACTTATAATGATCCCTTAGGTTTTAACTTCCATATTTTTCAAATCCCATACTCCTAGTGTAACTCTGAAGTTTCCTGTAGCTTGTTAAGTGCTGTTGTCATGCTAAGATAGACATAACAAAGCCTCTCCAGCTCACTTTCCAAGGACACCCACACTGTCCTAGGCCCAAGAACTGTAAACCATCATCTTGGGGAGAGGGGGGGGAAACTTGGGGAAATTCCATCATTGGCTGGGTTCTGGTTAGTGAATTTATGCTGATATAAAAGTGTGAAGCGCTCGTGACCTGTTGTCCATTTTGGGATCCACTGAGGCAGGACCCTCTGGAGCCCAAAGTGTGCACCTGAAGGCCTTTCAAATAAATTCCTCCTTTATTCCTTTATTCCTGTCTAGTCTCTGTTTCTAGGCAGCCGATTAAGACATCAATAAATCCTATAAACTGCCACTTTCAGGACCTAAAGATAGATCTCTGACCCTCAATAGCCTCAGTTCACTTTGGATAACCGTGTTTTGCTTCCCAGTGTTGTTGTTCAGGCACCAGCTCTGTAGCCTTAGGCTGATTGCTGAAAGGAGGATAAGAGTTAAAAAAGCAGAAGGGAGAGGGTGGGAAAAAAAGTTCTCTCAAGCTCTATTTGACATAGTGTCTGTTTGGAAGAATAGGTCTATCAACTCCCCTTCAAATCCCCACATCTCAAAATCTTTTTCAGACTCTGATCTTTTCTTCCCTTCTTGAAGGTCCTTCCCAGATAACATTTAATCAGGTCATCACTAAATACTACCCCATATCTCAGAGAGAACAGTCCAAGATCAGATCAAGAAGGCATCAGACAGATGCAAATTTCATGTCAGACAGATCCAAAATCCCAGCTTGCTTTTAAGAATGGCCACATTCTGTGAAAGGCGTTGAAGAATTTATTTCCTAATATTCTTCTGCATTTTCACTGTCATATCTCGCCTTGTGCTGTTTCTGTAGCATAAGTAAGAGAAAGGATGCAGAGAGAGAAACTTTTCCTGGAAAAAAGGAAGTGCAATTCAGGATGGGCAGCATTAAGCAGCGTAAATGATAACGTTGTGTTGTTTTGATAGCATACATGCTCATGGCTAACAGGAAAAGCCAGTGCTCCCTCAGCAACTGCAGCTCTTGTGGGACATGAGAAAGGGTGGTCTTAAGTTGGCAAGCAGAAGCAATGTTGGAAATGTATTAACTGGACATTAAAGAAAACTATTAAAAGATAAGTAAGCATGTATGCTTATAGGTTTTATTTTTACTAGGTGTTTTATTTAATTCAAATAAGTAATGGAACCAGATAATGTCGTGATGTGGACCTTCACATGCAAAATGTTAGTTAGGAGAAGTTTATACACTAAATATATCTAAAAATCCCACGACCTGTGGACACAGAAAGAAGAGAATTCAATGCCCACTGCACTTCATTGCTCCAGGACTAATGCAGTAATTGAATTTTACAGTTTTACTATGCCTTACAGCTTGAAATTTAGCTAGTACCCAGCTAATAATTTACTCATGTCTGCAGACCACTGAATGTACTTCCAGCAGTGTAGAAAACAAAACCAAAATTTAATACTACACTGGACTTTCTTATATTTTATTTATACTTAATAATAATTGTTTATATTTTATAAGCATGCTGCTTCTGGCATTTTCACAGAATCACTGAGTTGGAAGGGACCCACAAGGATCATCAAACTCTAACTCCTGGCCCTGCACAGGACATCCCCAGGTATCACTCCATGTGCCTGAGAGCATTGTCCAAATGCTTTTTGAGCTGTCAGATTTGATGCCGTGACCACTTCCCTGGGGAGCCTATTCCAGCGCCCAACCATCCTCTTGGTGAAGAACCTTTTCCTAATATCCAACCCAAACCCCCTGGCACAGCTTCAGGCCGTTCCCTCCGGTCCTGTCGCTGTTAACCACAAAGAGCAGTGCCTGCACCTCCACTTCCCTTCACCAGTGAGTTGCAGACTGCAACAGGGATCCATGTGGTTGTCACATTTTTGTTTAATCTCTCTCTCTCCTTTCTCCTCCCACCCTCCTTCTTTCTCTCTTTACCTCAAATTACTGTTAAATAAAATCCATACTATTGACTTTGACATATTGGTCCTATTTGCACAATAATTTAGGCAGAGGCATCTCTTTTAACTGGATCTTAAGAGCCCAGGTGCCTGCAACTGGAGAAGCTGGTCTCTAGAAGCTGTCTCTGGGCGTCTGAGGCCGTGTGTGAGTGTGGCTGCCGGAGGGCTCCACACCTGTGTGTGCATGTGTGCGTGTGTACATGTACATGTACGAATGCCTTGGCACCAGTGGAGCCACAGAGGAGCAGGATGAGGCTGTTGGTGCTGCCTGTGCCTGTGACTGCTCTGTGCCCTGAGTGCTTGGCCCTGTGTACAGGCACACAGCTGATGTATGTGTGTGCTCTGTGCCTCCTGGGAATACACCTCAGCCTCTGCTGGATGGATCCGGGGGCATGGCAGCACCCCCTGCTCTTCAACAGCATGCTGTTGAATCTGACCAGATACTTCCCCCTAAGAAATGTAATAATTTCATTTCTTTCATTTAATAAATTTCTATAATTCAATACAATCATTCATCAGTATTGTAGCCATTTTACTTGGGAATACTTTTAGAATTAAAGATGTATTTACCAAATACCAACAGAGCTAAACTGAAATTTTGACCTACCTTAGAGCTGCATGCCAAGAAAAAATAAGTTTGTAATTCATTGTATATTAAAAATCAAATAAATTTGTAATTTTATAACTCTTTTCTCAGTAGTAAATATAAACAAACTTGTCCATGCTATATTCATCAGGAATATATTTAATTGCCTATTTATTTTGAAGTGAGTGCAAGTATGATTAGTTTTCTGAAGGTACTCTTAGAAAACAGGGTTCCCTTTTAATACAGGTTTATTTCAGCAAAAACACAGAACACATATCAGAAATTGTCTTTGTGAAGAGGGGCTGGGTGCATTTATGGAGTTCTGATCACACTACTGGCCATAGAAAAAACACCAAGAGCAGCATAAATATCCTGCAGCCACTAATAAAAGTGAACATATTCTAGCAGGACTTCAAAGTAGATGATGCAAACAAAATGAGGTTTCTGGGGGAGAGAAGGTTTTGAAGTCCTTAAAGAGAAAACAAGTGTAGTATAAAAAATATCTCAAAAGATATGCTTAAAAGAGATCCCATGCACTAGCCTGTGAAGCAGCCTCAGAAAATTAATGCAGAGAAAAACCTCTCCCTTGATATATTTGAAATGTGGCTGAACAAAGCACTAGAAATTAAGAATGGAAAAAACCTGAGTTCAGTCAGTTCAAAAGACCTTTTCTGTTAATACAGATTTTAAGATATCAGAGAAAACCATGTTTATGCTCCTTTCTTTTTTCTTTTCCTTTTCTCTGAATACTTCTAAAAGAATAAATAACAGAAGATTATGTGGGGAGAAGAGAGCTGCTGCTTTCCTGCCATAGATGCCCCCAAGAGTGCAACAAATTCACAGAAGTGGAAATAGAAGCAGAATATTTTCCATTAGGTGTTGGTAAAATTTCAAGGGGTTGCTTCAGCTATGAACTAAAAGGAAAAATCCATGCCTTTGTAATCTATTCTAGACAGTAATTTCTCTGATCAGCTCCTTTGAACTGGTGCCTTCTGGACTGCTGCATTGTCAGCATTCGGGCTCCTGCATTTAAACACCTCTTTTTGAAACTGCCTGAATGACAGATATATTTAGTTTCCTTTGAATAGATTTATCATTTAACATGTCAGCACATCAAATGGGAGCTTTGAGGGAGTGTTTAGGAAACCAGTGCAGGTATGAGATAATTGCAGTGACTACAGAAGAGATACCAGGTTTGGCTCTTTTGATCAGGCAATGACATTATTCACCCAGCTCTGTGTTCTCCTTGAGCTTTGCTGTTTGCCTACTGTAAAAGCCACTTTGTCAAAGGACTGGGAGGATGATTGGCAGGACAGAGTCTCAAACTACTCACAAAGGATGACAATTTGTTTTATTCTGACTTCATGCCTATCATTCTGGGGTCTGCCCAGGCCTATGCTATAATGGAGCAAGTCCAGAACTTTCTTCTAAAAGTCTGTTGAAGGAGCAGCTGTTCACTACAAAGAAACATGCAGGGACAAGAAGAAGAGCAGAGGCTGCCATGGAAGAGATGTGTAAAGGAAAATTTTGAACACATGTGCATCAGGTGCCCAGTCAACAGTACTGGCCACCAAAGAGGCTCAAAGCCTTTCCTGCTTTGCAGGAGAGTTGAGTGTCCCAGTATATTAACATGTGAGACACATGAAGATACTCAGAGAGGAGACATCATAAAAGTTCAAAATACAAGATAGTGTGGGGTTTTTAATTTTTATTTATTACACTACTGGAAACTAGTTTTAATGAAAAATTTTATTCTAAGGCCAGAATTAATATGCTTTTCATCTGTGAAATATTTTCCCAACTGTGTATAACAATATATGTTGTACACATGAATATGTTTATAATGACCTATTTCTAGCTAATAGATTTTCACTCATTTTCTCTAATAAATAACCTATATTCAACTCAATTATATTGAAAACCACTGGTGTTTTTAACTTCAATTTTCACTTCTATATTTTGTGTTATCACGAAGGGGACAGCTATTAATTTAACCTCCTGCCTATTTAAATTGAATTAGTTCTTGGTTTTCTTGTTTTTTTATTTGGTTTCTCTTTCTAGTTTTCTTAGAAATGGGCTATAAAAGAATCAGTTCCACAGCACCTCTTTCTTATTGAAAAGATATTTGTTTTTCATTTTTAGAAATAACTTCTGTGCCATCATTTAGAAAGATGTTGTAACAAAAAAATGATGAATGATTAAATATGTAGAACATAAATTTTATCTCAGATCAGGTTTACTTACTTCAAGAGGGTAAAAATATCTCCTTAAGACAGTCTGATATTGTTTTCATTAATTTCAGAATCAATTCTTATAAATCAGAATACTAGAGAACATGCTCTAGTCTTGCATCCTTGAATACAGTTGTGAGACCAGAGAGCTAATAGTGATGGTGGGAAAGAAAAATTTTCTCCAGTTTTTATAGAAGCTGTATGGGATGAAAAACATTCAGAGTAATACAAAAGGATGGTGCTTTTCTGAAATGGTTAGGGATGGTTACATCACAAAGTCTTAAGTCCCTACTCTTAACTCCTCCTATGAATTTGCCTATTGGTTACAAGTGTAAATGGTAAGCTGTTTTATAAGACTCAAAAGAAAGAAGGAAGACCCAAACTGAGAGCACTAATTACTGGGTCTAAAGGGACAGCTTTCCTTTTGATCTTTCCTCTCTGATTTAAAGTACAGCAGGATTACTTCAGCTAAAGACTTACAGGGGGAACACCTCAGGTTGTTGCATTTTCACATCTGCCACAGGAGCTGTAAACTCATTTTATAGCTCAGTGACAAGAGTGCATTTCTAGGAACCTTGTGGCTGTCTTGATTTGACAGCATCAGTCTCCATTGACATTATTGGTGAAATACATGTAAAAACTCCTTTCAAGCTTTGTCTCATCAGACAAAACACAAAACTTGCTTTTACTTAGCCACCTGTAGAAGACTTACAATAATGTTTCCCTATGGTGCAGCAAAGATGTACCACATTTTAAGCCTCCCACTGGAGGATACTCTAATGAACAAAAGCCTCCTTCCACCCCCTACTTGCTATGGCAGTTTCAGAGGAAAACAAGCAGAAATAAAGGGACTGGCTCACATCCAGCATGTGTGGCTTCACACAGTAAATAACAATCAACACTTTGGCTGCTTCCACAGCTCAGCAGGCGAGGTGCCAGCAAATGCTTTTAATCAGAGCTGTTCTTTGTTTAGCAATGCCCACTAACTAGAGCTAGAGAAATTTTTAGTTTCTTATTATTAGCACTGGCAGTAAAACAACAGTAAACAACACAACTACAGATTTGAAATTAAAAGCTCTCCCAAAAGCTTGATACACCAAACTTCATGGATGAGTCCCTGGCATCTGAATGATGCTTACTCTTTCTGCCTTTGTCACTGCAGGAGGGCATTTTACAATCGTGAGTTGACAAATAGGCAGGAAGTATAATTAAACTAAATGCAGCAGAACCCATACTTCAGCAGTGCAGCTTGTTGTAAACACTTTGGCAAACCCAAGGTGCTTGCTCTCTTGGGAAAAGCTGTACTTAGGTGAGCACTGCTTTCCTGACTTGCCTTTCACACATTCCCATGTGAGTTATTTTGATCAAGTCACTTCAAATCAGCTAAAATCCTAGGTGAGAGGAGGAGGAATAGCTCCACATGAGCAAGTGCTGGTCCCTTGGGTGTACTCCATTAGACCCACTCGAGTGATTCTCTTGCACAGAATGGAGAACTTTACCAGTATTTAAAAGCAATATTTTAATGGAGGTCAATTCCCTACTTTAAAACCATGGAGGCATTTATTTTGTTTTACTTTCATGAGGGAGATGGTGCTTTTGTTTATCCTAGAAGCTTATTGTATCCTTGAAGAGTAGAAGATTCAATGAGGAAGAAATTGTACTAACAACCTTCGGCTAAATGTTAGTGGGCTTCTGCCATCTTTATATAGCCATATGTGAAAATGGAAAAGCCTGAATTTAGCACAAGGTATTTATGAAGCAGACTCAGCAAGTTGGGGGTGAAAAAAATATTCTATATCCTGTCTCAAATGCTGATACAATTTTTTTTTATGCTTATCAATCAAGTGGTGTTGATTCTAAGTATTGACATCAAACCAAATTTTCATTTTAATAATGAAGTAAGAACACTGAGTTTTGTGTTCCTGAAACATGTCTGAATGAAAGACAATCAGGCTGAAAGTGTGTCCTAAGTCAGGCTATATCAGTATTTTTCAGAGTGGTTGTTCTTTGTTTCTTTCAAAGATGTGCAATGGTAAAGGCAGACAGGTCAATATTTGGTTAGTGTTAAATACAATGAAAAGATCAAGGAATTTCAGTGCCTACAGCCTCCTGCCAGCTTGCAGAAATGGCAAAGAATATAAAATTCATTGGGGACTGCTTTAGAAACTAAAAATCAACACCGTACCCATTATTTATATTTTATGTGGTAATACATTTACCCTTTAACAAAGGTTTTTGCTTTCTCCACTACTATCAACACTTTGTCTCAGGAGAAGGGCCCCAGCAGTGCAAACAGAAGAACAAATGTGCTTACCTGCATAAATATTTATAAAACTGAGCCTGACATTAGCATAAGTTGAAGCTGACTCACCAAGTACAGTGGGGAAAATCAGACATGATCGAGGCAATGATGTGTATGAGGCTGCTGTAGGTGAGAGAGAGATGTGGTCTGTGGCAAGAAATGCTTCTTCCCTGCCCACACAGTGAGGGCAATATGCCTCATCCTGGAGGATCTCTGGCATGCCATGTCTGACACAAGTTCCCCTTCGTGTGTTCCAAAACCTGTCTTATCTGTGCTCGCCCAGCCCACCAGCACACCTCACTGACATATCTGTGCTCACCCAGCCCACCAGCACACCTCACTGACATATCTGTGCTCACCCAGCCCACCAGCACACCTCACTGACATATCTGTGCCTGCCCAGCCCACCAGCACACCTCACTGACATATCTGTGCCTGCCCAGCCCACCAGCACACCTCACTGACATATCTGTGCTCACCCAGCCCACCAGCACACCTCACTGACATATCTGTGCTCACCCAGCCCACCAGCACACCTCACTGACATATCTGTGCTCACCCAGCCCACCAGCACACCTCACTGACATACCTGTGCCTGCCCAGCCCACCAGCACACCTCACTGACATATCTGTGCTCACCCAGCCCACCAGCACACCTCACTGACATATCTGTGCTCACCCAGGCCACCAGCACACCTCACTGACATACCTGTGCCTGCCCAGCCCACCAGCACACCTCACTGACACTTTATTTTGCTGCTCATGGGCTCCGCAGAGCACAAGTCCATGATAAGGAGAAAATACTTGACCACAAGAACTCTACTGTTCATGGTGATCATGGAAGGGCCAGAGTGGGCTTTGTGGCCATACATCTAAATCCTGGTGAGAAGGAGAGGTGAACAGGTCCATAAGACAGGGGAGGATGTAGCATTACTTCTTACTAAGGAGATATTATTCCTATAACTCAGTAAAAGACATGAGAAAAGCATCAAAATGGAATTTGAAGTTTAGCAAGGAATATGAACTGATAAATCTTTTAGCACAGCAAAAAGTCTAAATAAACCATATAAATCTCCTTTAGACTGTTCTGGAGCTTTCCTTTTCTAATGTGTGGATATTTGACACATTGCTTTTGGCAGCATATCTAGAATTTGTAACATAAGTCAAATCATTGGAACGGAATACTTATATAAACCTATATAAATGGTGCTTGATATTTGCTTGCATATTTTCATGAGAACATGAACAGCATAGAGAAATAAAAAAGCAGAAGACATTTCCCAATTAAAACAGGTAACAAGGAGAATAAAAAGGGATAACTGGAGAATCAGATGCATCTAAAAAAGAGTCACCTATCAATCAACTCAGGCCTAAAAAAGAGACTTCATTTCTCATAGTTGTATCATTCCTTATGGAGATGCATTGAGGCTGAAATTGCTGGACAAAAAAACTTCTTGCAGTGTCTGCAGAGTTTATGGCACATAAATTTTGTCTTTGTTCCATCACTGCAGATTAAGGCTGTTATAACTTAGGCTCCATTACAGGGAAAGGTACTATGCCTCTTTTTCAGTGAAGTAGACTATTTACTTGGTAGTCTGCGCATTAAAATTCAGTGCTTAATGCTGACATTTTAAATCACAAGCAAAATCTTAATCATGGTGTTCTGATACTTGTAATTGCTTGTAGATAGTATGTCAGATACAAACACTGCTATATGCAGCCACGGAGGGTTCACTTTTTAAAGTTGTTCTTGGCACTCCTTTTTTGTGAGGCCTCTATTAAGCTGGTCATACTGTCAGAGATGCAAAAATGGAGTGAGTAAATAATTGTTACAAATACATGGAGTGCACATAAAGCGCTTTCTAGATCAGTGTTTTTTCAGGCATGAGTTAACTGTGATCTCTATTTGACAGATATGGAGCTTGGCCATTGAGGGGTAAAGCATCTCCCTGAAATACACTGCTCACAGAGCATACATTCACTCTTAACACCCAGGAATTCAGTGTTCATTTTTCTCTCCTCTAGGGTCGCACTTTGCTATCTCCAGCCCCTGGGAAAGTTCAGTTTCCCACAGCCACCAGCCCCCCCACTGGTACTCCCCACTTTGTTCCCAAGAAGTGCTTGAGAGGCTTTGATCAATGGCTGAGAAGCAATCTCTCAGATAGCCTGGGACCCTCTGAAAGGTTTGGCTGTCAGACCAGAGACATTAAATTAGGCAGCTGTCAATGTGGAGCCCACGCAGGCTCTGAAGCATTGGTATAATGCTCTCAGGCAACCCAGAAGGGTTTTTAGTGTGATAGTTAAGGCCTTTAAAGGTGTGTGGCAGTTAATAAGCCAGCCAGAGAGCAAAAAATGTTGGAGTCTTTAGACTTCTAGTTTCATGCTGTGTTTACTGAATCATGCTGTCTTCTGAATTATTGGCTCCTACTTCTTCTCTGATACTCACCGTATCTAAAATCTTTTAAGAATATTTCACAATGGAATTAATTGGGTTGAATAAATTTCATTACTTGAAAGCTAACTCGAGAATCATTCACATAGTTGGAGTGAAGAGCAACTGCACAAATATCCAGCTGATCTAGAGAATAGGGGCTCTGTCTGACACTTTCACTCAAAGGTAAATACAGGTTTACCCAAGACTTGTAATATCCTTCCCTGACACTGAAATACTTGACCTTAAGGCTTTGTCACTTGTGATTTGCTGTTTTATGTGAAGATTTACAAGTCTTCACTTTTAGCACAGATGTAGATCTAGACATTTGTAAACAAAAATTAATTCTGTTGAAATAAAGGACTTTCATCTGTTTCATTTATTACTGACAAAACCTGCATGTTGCTAATTTTGATCAGAAATTTAAAGTAGAAAAAAATATACAGATCCAAAATCATTTGGAAATTCCTAGGGTCCGTAACAGATCCCTGAGTCCAGCACAAATAAGATTTATCTATCAAGTCCATAGGACCCAAATGATTGAACTTCACCACTGAGAAGTTTCACCAGAAGGTATATTTATTCCTTCTCCCCTCATTTTGCAGGCTTAGGATTCCCACCTGAAAATACGTGTGTCCACTTGTTGTTTCAGAATTGCAGGGGAACAGAGAGACAATTTAGTACAAGATTTAATACAGAATTATAATATTTTGTATAGAAATTCTTTAAAAGTAAGAAAATTAGTAGCAAGAAAGCCAGGTAGAGGGATTTTTGAATGCTGCTGTCTCAACTGATAGATATTCTCACTGAATCATTTTATGTTAAGCTGTGTGTTATAAAGTACAATGTTTATAGCAGCTACAGTTAATATGCATCTCACCTCATGAAGAAAAAGGGACAGGCAGAGAAAGGAGAATAAGAGGTGTCTCCTTACTAAATTTTAAAGTTACAACATCATCAGAACTGCATTGCACCAAACACTACTTCTCTAATGTTGGTGATTACCCAGAAACCAAAATCCAGTGCTTGCACATAACTCAAAAACCAGGCTCTGAAATGCTTAGTTCAGATGCTGCAGGAAAGTAACTGCAGTGAGCTGTAGCCAAAAATGACATTTGGCCGCCCGTATTCTAGTACATAAACATTTATATTCCAAACTGATGCACATAAAATTTCATGTGGTAGAAAACAGGTCTAGCAGCAGATGAGTTATGCTGAGCATCTGGCTGGTAGAGCAGAAGGTCTGTGCTGTGCTCCAAGTGTCAGCCTGGCATGGCTGATGGCCCCTGTCAGCCTCAGGGAGAGCACACCAGAGCACAGGACAGGTTACTGCCAGCTCCAAATAGGAGAGGCTCACAGGCACACAGAGCAATACAATTCCACCAAAGTCTAATATTGGCCTTTATATTTTTTTTTGTACAAAGAGCTTTAGAGGCATTTGGTGCTCTGCACTACTATTAGTACTGAGTACTTAAAATCACAGTCTCTTTGTATGTTTCTTAATTAGAGACTTGGCATCTACCTTTTTCAGAGATAATTCATGAGCAAGCAGCCACTATTATGAAGACAGTCCTTGGTAAGCTCCATGACATTTTTTCCCTAGTGAACACAACATGAAGTATCTCCATGCAAGTCATTAGATGAATAGAAGTGTAGGGACTGAGTTCATTATTAACTTTCAGAAAGAAGATTTCAGTCTCTGCCAGTAACTGTGAGACTAATTGAAACAAGTATTTCTGCTGAACACATTAAGATCTGTAAATTTGTGACGAGTGACAGCTATACCCTAGGTCTGTCAACCTGTACGTCCAAATTATTTTTACTTGAAATAATTTTGAAATGCTTCAAGTCTCTTTACTAACACTTGAAGGAAATATATCATGAAAGTAAGCATTATTTATTGCTCAGTTTGTTAAAAGATTTTCACATAGCCCTGCTTGAAATATGGAAATGTTCCCTCTAAGGCTGTAGTAAATGAATGCCGGGGCTTTCGTAAAATAATAACAAAATTTTTCATGGGCAAGGGCTGGTTATTTTAAAGTTTTTCTTCAGTCATCTAAAGTTGAGAAAACAATTGATCTCAGGAATAACTGGAAGAAAAGAACTCAACTTTAAGAAAGGGAGATTTGATCTATGTGAATTATATATGTCTACTGAAACCCTAGAGAGAAAAAGAAGATTTACAGAAATCTGTCTATTGACAGCACAGAGGGAACTCTTCCACATTTCAAGCAAGGCTATGTGAAAATCTTTTAACAAACTGAGCAATAAATAATGCTTATATTCATTATCTAGCTTCTAGGTTTACTTCCTTGAACTTCATTATACTGTTGTATATTTAATTTAGTAAGACAAACAAGTCACAGGAGTTTTCTAATATGGGGGATGATAATTTTCAGTTTGAATTACTACTATCTGATTTTCTAGTAAGATTCAGAACTTTATTTATTTTTTTTCTATTTTATTGGCATTTCTATGCACTAAGTTTAGCAATCCCCTGTTCAGCTGCCACCACTATGACTATCTGAAAAGACAAGTTGTTGGTACTTCTTTTTATGTACAACCTCTTCGTTTCCACAACACTGGTATTCAAACACTGTGCAGAGGGGCCAGCACCTCTGCAAAAGCTTTCAGCACAATGGCAACGTATCATGCACAATGCCCAGTAGAGGCATGCCCTGTTTGATATTCAGAGTCACAGAGGGATATAGCTCAAATGGTTTTAGTATTGACTCATGTTAGCCATGGTAGGAACCTTTAACTGATCTACACTTTTCTTCTAGGCCCTCTTCTGTTTGGTCAGAAATTCTGCTTCTGGAAAGATCCTGCTCTTGCTAAGACTGCATGCTGTGAAGCCCTAAGACTTGTACAGACAGTCATCAAATCTCAAGGAGAAGAAACTGCACCGACTGCTGGTCAAATGAAAACTCTTCCTTGCTGTCCTAGGGCTCCACATGTGAGAGTGAAAATCATATTTAAGCTCTAAGATACTTCACCTAGAAGAACAATATTTGGATAACTGATGTGAAGGGCAAAATATTCTCGCACTAGTGGCACTTCCACTCGTGTTCAGTTTGGGGTTTTTCCTGTCTGTTCTGGTCCCTATTAATCTTTAATCTGCATTAACTCATTGCAATACAAACATATAGGTTCAGTATAGAACTGAATGTGATCACAGTGAGCTGAAGATCTCCTATTGTCTCTGAGATAGATGACACTGCCAATTCGGAGAAAGCTGATACAAGTTAAAATATTATTTCTTGTAGCATGAAAGCCTCTGTTTCATAATATACAATGTTCCAGAGATATCAGCTAAGAGGATTATGTTGTCATTGTCCCTTGTCATGCTTTAAAACAGGTGGAAAAGGTTAAGTAAGAAAGCAGGGAAAATTGAATGGAGTTTCAAAATCTCTGTTTTGGATCATCACAGAGGTATTTTAACTCTTTGCAATGCCCATTTTTTAATCTCTTTTACAGTCAAATGTCTATGTCTCTTGTCAGTACAAGATTTCAATTTGTACTAAATAATTTCTAATCAAGACTGATTATCTGTAGCAGAATATCTTATGGAACATGGGCATGATTGTTTAATGGAAGGGTTTTGAGCTATATGGGTAGGCCTCAGAATTTAGGCCTGTGTTGAAGTAATAAAGCCTGTTGCGCAGAAAAAAATTCTAATTAAGGTGTGTTTAAGTTTTAGATAGGATAGTTGTCTTGTAATCACAGTAGCTGTCTTAAGACTGAAATTGTTTGCATTTTTTCTCACTTTGTACAACAATTAGAAAGCACTTGTAATTGTAAACTATCTGAGCTCTATATAATCCACCATTTCGAGATAATAAACGGAGAACGCATGATTAACCATATTGGTCGGATGTCTGTTGCTCTGTCCCAGTCCCCGTTTATGAGGCCCTGGTTTTAATTATCTTAGAAACTACATTTTTAAAGACAGAAGTGAAAGACAGAACTGTGCATCTCTATGAGCCACAGATCAGAGGCTGTGCAAATAGCATAACCATAAAGGTAAAAGCCATCCACAGGTAGGACAATGAGATATGTTTCTCATACCTTCTTTCTTACCAAGTAAGTTCCAACTGCAGTGAAAAAAAAACCCAAATGTATTTAGTGTTCCTAGAATATCATGCATACAAATTCATAGAAAAAGTTAAATAATTCTGAAAACTTTAACTCTGGTACTCAAAATTACATTGAGGTGATTCAGCTTTTGCACAAGTTAGTGCATATCCTGCAAAATGCACAGTATATTCTCAACTTTCATCCTTATTATGAAACAAAAAATTGCAGTAGAAAAATTATTTATACAGTGAAAATTATTTGCATGCAGTGTGCCAACTCAATTCTGCTGTTGTAAATCTCAATTATTTTTATAAAATTCATCATTTTCTTTGGCTTTTTAAAAGTCTAATTACATGGGAAAATGTTCAAACACAAAACACAAATGCTTTAGACAATCAATAAATGAGCTTTATCACCTCTAAAGCTAGTTTCCATTAAGCTTTCTGTGAGACTTACAAATGCCACTTACAGTAATACAATGCTTCCATCAAATCATAACTGAAATATAAAAATCTCTAAATAAGTTAGCATTATTTTGACTTATGAACATGAATGGGTAGTGTGATGAGGGAACCAATCTTTGAGCTGTAACATTGTCAGATTTATTTTCTTACTATCATTCTTTGTCTCATTTGCAAAAAGGAAGTGTCTTAGAAATGCTGTTTTCCCAATAAAGGTCCAAAGTATGGAGGTGCCTATTTAAAGCTCCTGTATGTGTCCATGCACATTTTTATGCATTTATGACTCTAATTTACATTTTCTCTCTGATATACAGCCAGGTAAGATAAATGTTCATGAAGAATCCTTTCACTTTTCTGGAAAAGTCTAGTAGTTTCCCAACACAGAGTTCTACAAAAATTTTAACAAGAATAATCAACCAAAATGAAAAGATTATTAACATTTAAATTAAGCACAGGAGCATCTTTTGTGCAACAATACCATTATCTAGATATTTTTAAAATGGACATTTTTAAAACTGGGAGAGATCTATCAATGGACAAAAGAGAAAGCAAGACCACATGTTGAGTCCATGCTTGATAGTCTGTACAATTTATTGTGAAGTACCACTTGTACTAGGACTGCCACAGAGCCATTGGTTTGAAAGGTTAATAACTGCAGCAATCACAATTTCATTTTACAAGAAATGGGATGACAGGAAGCCAAATACAGATTGGAAATGTCCCACTGTGATGGCAGCTGAGCAACAATTCATCAACAACAGCACAGGAATATTGTAAAGCCAAAGTGCTGGGGACAACCTTTGGAGCCTGAGAAGGGCTTAGGACTTATATTAAGCTCATTTTTCAAGGATAGTACATAAGCTTAAAAATGGCTAAATTGCCTAACTTAGACATCAGTTCTCCCATGATAATTTTCCTTATAATAGTTGTTAGGTCATTGTTAGGTCATCTGAAGGTGCTTATCCCACATCCTTAGGTTTTCTTTAGTGTATCTCCTCTTTCATTTTAAATGCTGACTTTGAGTTCTGCCAAAACAGCCATTCTCCCAAAGGCATTTCAATCTTCTTTGGGCATTCCCTGCAATTATACTCCACCTCTTGCCTACTCAGAGCATCAGCCCCACTACAGTGTGATCTGAGACTTTCTAAAGCTTTCAGGTGTTTAAGTACACACAAAGATGTTCTGTGAGACCCTGTGCTCCTTCTGCCTGGATTTTGCATGTAATTTGTGTACAGTGGAAAATCAAATTGATGATAACAAATCAAACTTTGTAATCATCAACACTACATAAATACAGGTGTATTTTGCTGCTTTCTCATCTAAAGTCAGTCAGAACTATAAGTAAGTAATTTGACGTCATAAATTACAAATAACTGGAGGTAAGCTGTGAAAAGTTCTGTTCATTACTATGTCAGAACAGACATCCTAAAATTCAGCAGGGTTCAGGGAAAGAAGCAGGCTAGAGAGAGATTCTATAGACAAAAGCTTTTCAATTAGTACTAACATGCTGTAGGACGCTGCTAATTTCAGGACCACAACATCAGCAGAACTACAGTAACTTAAGTTTGTGCTTTAATTTATCTGCTTTATATGCTTAAATTATTGAAGAGAGAGCAAGACAGGCAAATATCAGGTGAAAAGAATAAAGCACAGAGGTAGGATCTGCACCAGTTTTGGCGGTGTCATGTTAAATATGTGTGCCTGTGTGTTTCATTAAATCTTTTCAGTAGTTTCCCTCTTAGTGGAATGATTAAACAGAATATCACAGACTCAGAGAATGGCTGGGGTTGGAAGGGACCTCTGGAGATATCTGGTTCCACACTCCTGCATATGCAGGCCCACCTGGAGCAGGATCCCCAGGGCCATGTCAGAGAGCTAACTTTTGGATATCTTCAAGCAGGAAGATGATACAAACCCAATGGGCAACCTGTGCTGGTGGTCAGTCACCCTCATAGTGAAAAGTGTTTCCTGACCTACAGAGGGAATATCCGGGGTTTCACTTTGTGCCTATTGCCTCTGGTCCTGGTCTTGGGCACTACTGAAAAGAGGCTGGCTCCACCTTCTTTACACCCTCCCTCCAGATATTTATAGAGGCTGGTAAGATCCCTGCTGAGCTTTCTCTTTTCCAGACTGATTAGTCTGAGCTCTCCCAGCCTTTCCTCAGGGGAGAGGTGCTCCAGTCCCTTAGACATGTTTCTGACCCTTTGCTGGGTATGGGTCCAGTATGTCCATATTTTTGTTTTACTGGGGAGCTGAGAACAGGCCACAGCACTTCAGATATGGCCTCACCAGTGCTGATTGAAGGCCTGGTGTGGCCTTTCAGTGCTCCCTCGACCTGCTGGCAAGGGACCAGTACAGAACAGGGTACCATTTGCTGCCTTTGCTGCACACATTTGCTGGCTCATGCCCAACAAAACAAAGTCAGCCTCCAGCTGAGTGGCTGTCCTAGGTTACAATGTAAGATGTGGCCAAAAGTATGTAATCACCATCCTCATGAGCTGTTGAAACCAGGTGGGGCAGTGCTCCCTGCTTCCTCCCTCAGGACTATCTCCTCTCAATGGCCCATCAGTGCCTTGCCCAGGACTCACAGATAACTCACTCCTGTCAATGGCCCATCAGTGCCTTGTCCAGGACTCACAGATAACTCACTCCTGGACTATCTCCTGTCAATGGCCCAGCAGTGCCCTCCCCAGGACTCACAGATAACTCACTCCTGGACTATCTCCTGTCAATGGCTCATCAGTGCCTTGTCCATGACTCACCACCCCATTGTGAGATGCTCCACCCAGAGAGAGGAACCAAGCATTCCATCCTGGATATAATTTAAGATTTCGAACACCACAGCAGCCTTTCCCACTGGATTCCAAGAGGACAAGAGCTACATAGCTACCACTGGACCTTCTGAGGAAGACCAGACCTTTCTACAGGATCACCACTTCACCAGAACCACATCCATCACTTCAGGAGGACTGCAGCCAGCATCTCATCGGACTGCTACTGTCCCCTGACTAACAGGGTGTCATGTCATATCTGACTCTGTCAATTTAAACCAGTGTTTTCTGCCTTTATTTTTAATTTTCCTTTCAAACCAGTACAGTGGTACCCAGGGCATACTGGTACACGAAGCAGACATGTGAAGCACATGGGCATGGAAATATCGTCAGGATAGCATTAAGCTGGACCACAAAGAGAGAAGGCAGGTGGCCTGTGGCAGGCAGAAGAGGATGATGGAGCATTGTAAGGGCAAGACAGTCCAAGTGCAGACCATGGGAGGCACTGCAATCCAATGTGGATCAGCACCCACCAAAGCTACTCAAGATGTATTTAATAAAAGATAGATACATGACAGGAAAGGTGAACTTATCAGCATAGACAAGCTGCTCACAGAGCTGAAGTAGACCTGTCCTACCAGTTCTCTGAAGCTATTAGAGAACTGTGATCTAGCACCATATTTTGCAGTAGAAACTGTTAATATGAGAAATAAAACAAACTCCAACTCAACCAAAAGTTTAAAATCATTAATTTCTGAAATCTAATGCTGGGGCTAAAGAATACTACTTCTTATCTTTATAGCAGTCACTAGCCCTAGGTGTGCTTTACAGAATTTTAGATCATATTTGATAATTTTGCAATGATATTATACACAAAAACACTGAAGTTCATGCTTATTAACTCTAAATGGTGAAAGATATGTTATACATGCACAACTTGAATTATCACATACTGATCAGGAAATGAAACATATGGATAAAGATGTACTACCCTGTCTTACCATCAATATTCCTTTGATGTAAGTAGAACTTACATCTTGGAACAGAAAAGCTTATGAAGAGCTGGAATTCCTCTTTTCCGAAAATGCTAAAACAGGTATCAATTAAAATACTTCCTTATAACCTATTCTCTTTCTCCATACTTCATTTTATGTAAAGAAATATCAAGATTCTTCATTTCTGAGACTCTAAAAATAATTATTCTTGGAAAAACAGAGAAGGCTTATTTTATCCACTATACTTTGTACCTTTTTGCCTTAGATAATTAGGGACATTAGATCATGATTTGCAACGCCTGGAGAATAGTGTCATTAGCAGGGGAATGTTTCTGGAACCCTGAGGAAATGAAAAGCTTTTAAGAGCAATCACTGTTAATCACTAACCTGCCAATATTATATACTTTCTGGAACTGAGGTTGATACAGACAGGACACATTAAGTGACTCTGTTTCACTTGCATTGTAAGCTTTTGATAAAAATATATGTTTAAAATATCCCTTTACATGTCTTGCTTTCTTTACAGAATGCAGGAGGGCTAAGAACTCTGCAAGATTTACACTTCTCGTACAAGTTATTGAAGATATCCTCTCTGATTCCATAATGGAACATCGTTGTGTTTTTATCAAAGTTATACTTTGTTATGCAGTTTCATCTGAGTAGTAAATGCCATGGGCGAAAAGTTGGCCCTTTTCACCCAAGAAGGGTGAAAGAAAAACTAAATTACAAGGTGATAAATGCAATTAAATTAATCTTTAGCTTCAGCTTAGCAGGAGACATAGCACCTGCACAGTTGCAATAGTTAAATCTGACACTATAGATTAACATTTAACACTGATGATTAAAAATTTGCTATTATTAGTTTTTTATTATAATATTTCTAGAATATTTTCTATCCAATGTTAACTGCATGCAATATTCTACATATTTTTTAATCACATGAAAGATAGTAAAAAAAATAGAGAAAAATCCTATTTTTTAAGAAAACAGAGTTTAGTATTACTTACTGACATATTTTTGAGTCTTATTTCTTTGCTGTACTAACCATGCATGCCTCACAAGTCAAAGCCAAGCCCAGCACCACAGGGCAGCTGTACACACTGGAAAAGGAGTCAGACTGCACCAGTGTGCTGGGGTCCTCAGCTGGGACCCCTGCCAAGTAAAACATTGGACCGGCCACTACATCATACATTATCAGCAGAAAAATTCACAATTACTCCCAGTAAAGGGATCTAAGAGGTCTAAGAAATTTATAGATTTGTAGACCTAGCAAGCTGTTCACCAAGTAAAAGAGCCATCTAGTGCAGTTGAAGTCAGTTACTTCTTGTGATGGCTCCTGTGAATACAAAAATCAAAATCTTTCCTCTTACTGACCAAATTCTTCAGGATGCTTCCTTTATTGCATCCTTAGACAAACAACCTCAACACAACTTTCAATTGTCTTTGAAAAAAGTCCTACTATAATAAGTTATAATTATTCTCTTCTGGATGCTTTCTAGTTTGTCTGCATCTTTTGGTCTTTAAATAGTTTAATGACTTTAGAACAATTGTTTCAGAGCAATTGTTTCCTCATCTGATCAGACATGCAGTATTGAGCTACCGAATCTCACGAGTTGCACTGCTGTTCACTCTTACACAGCTGAGATTGCAGTGGCATATCCTGTAAACAGATTGTAAATTCAATAAGGAAGTGCTTACATTCTTGAAACCTCTATACAAGATCTGGAGTTCCTTTTTTGTGAATTTACTCTGTGCTTCCAGCAGCTCAAGAGCTTCAGGTCTATGTCGTACTGTGGCCATTTCCATTTCATCTTCTACAGTGTCTGCAGAATACAAGAGACAGAGAAGGAAAACTCAGCAAGAAATACAGGAGGTAGAAATACTTGACTCTTTCAGAAAGAAAGAAAAGGAAGCAAGAAAAGAAAGATATAAAAAAGAAAAGAAAGAAAGAGTGAAAGAAGCGGAGAGGAGAGGAGANAGAGAAGAGAAGAGAAGAGAAGAGAAGAGAAGAGAAGAGAAGAGAAGAGAAGAGAAGAGAAGAGAAGAGAAGAGAAGAGAGAAAGAAAAAGAAAGAAAAAGAAGACATTCTCTTAAATACTTGTTTTTGCAGCTTTAATAGCAAATGATGAGTCCATTTTGAGCTCATAGGAAAAGGGTGTCTATCCTCTGCTTCTGTGGCTGCAAAGAACTGTGAAGAGCTGGGATGATCCAGTAGCCTGCATATTATCTCATGAGCACTAATAGCAATAAAGTGGACAGCCAACATCCTGCAAGGGCATGCATGATACATTCAGTATGACTTTTCTGTTTCTACAACTCCTTGACAAAAGGAAACAATTTAATATAACTTTAGTGACTCCAGAAAACTGAACATTTTCCTTCAGTTAGATAATGGATGTGAATTCACAATGTCTGACTGGGATTTTTATTGTGAAGTTGTCCTTTGGAAAGTATGTGACATTGATGTTGCGCACCCAGCAGCAGATCTTACTCTAAGTAATGTATAACTGACACTTTGGGA
The DNA here is from genome assembly GCA_013400515.1 of Erpornis zantholeuca. Taxonomy (NCBI): domain Eukaryota; kingdom Metazoa; phylum Chordata; class Aves; order Passeriformes; family Timaliidae; genus Erpornis; species Erpornis zantholeuca. The sequence continues at coordinate 101,390 of VZTN01028710.1, forward strand.
CGAATATTATTGAGGGTGAGCATCCTAAGTGGGGAACATGGTGGTTTTAGTGACCTCTTCTTTAGGTGAGTAAGAATGTGGATATACACATTCGAGGTTTACAGTTGTGCATAGCCCTAAAACAATGAGAATTAGCTATGCATTTTTTCCTAGGTAGAGTTTTAAATGTGGAAGTTCAATAAAACAGCTGAAGGAACTTACAATATGTATTTATATATAGGGTGCCTGTCACTTCTGATTCCAAAATATGCATGTGTGTGTCCATTCCTAAGTACTGCCGGCATTAAACATAACTTTTGTAGTACTCCAGACTAATTTGATGAAATCACTGCCTTATTCCGAATTAAGAGTTATACCAGCTATAGAAATGTAACAGTACAACCTGCCTAATTGTCACTTCTACAATGCTGAAGATACATATTTTATTTCATTAGAATCTGGGTCTCTTTATTCTTAGAATAAAGGTTTATTTGGTGCAATATTCATAAGAGCAGAGTTGTAGAATACTTGATTAAAGTAGTATTATGCCTACAGTTTCATGTATTTTTGTTCTGCTACAGTGCAGAAATAATAGCTTTCAGCTGCTTGGGAGAAATTTGCCATGAGAAGATAAAGTTCTGCTAAACAAAAAATGAACAACCTTTAAAGAGATATTTAATAATATTTAAACATTTGGAAAAATTTTCACAAAATTCAGGGCTTTGTCCTTTCTCCTGTGAAAGATACATTGCTGTTAGCACTCATCTCAGGAAGATGGTCTCAGTGTGATCCAGATGATTTGTTTTTGTTAACTGCAAGTCAACACTTAGTACTTAGACTAAATTGGCAAAAAAAAAATCAACAGGAGAATAAATATTGTTAAAAGCTCGCTCGTATTTTATATTCTGACAGTTACATGGGACTTAAATGGGCTTTGTTTTAGACAGAAAAGGACTTTAAATGAGTCCTCTAAGCACCTGTTTGTAAAACATCTGTCTACCTAGAGAGACATCTACAAGCTTTTCTGGAAGCTAAATGAATACACATAATAAATGTGAGCCTAGAGACAGAGGCAATGGGATGCTGAGCACAGTATTGGTATATCCTTAGCAGTAAACATTTTTATGGTTTGAAAATGATTCATTGAGAATATAGAATGGACCGATGATGCTAATGAAAAGGTTCAGTATAACACTCTTCACACTCAACTTCTCTAGTCTCTTATAGATATAAATAATAAAAATATAAAGTCACCATAAAATTCCTTAAAATTTAACAACTGTGATGATTAAAATGATATAGCATTCATGTGTCATTTGCAGTTTTTCAATTTTTTTCTTCACACTTCTAGTTACCAGGCTGGAAAAAAAATCTATACTTTAAAATATGCTGGGAAAATATGTAAAAATGTATCTATTTCTAAACACTAATGATTTCAGTGGCATTAGTTATTTCAGTTCTTTGGTTTCTTCCCCCTAGAAAACTTAGGAGTACCTTTTTTTCATAGAAATGAAATTTCATGTCAACTGAAAACCAGAAACAAGTTCACAATCCCTCATTAATATACTAAACAAAATATTCTTACTAATTTCATTAATGAGTTGGTTTCTTATAGCTAATAGTGAAGAAAATTTTTAATGTAAATGTCATGGGAGCTATGCTTTGAACCTTTCATTACTCATTAAATTAAAAAAATGGTAAAAGCATTGCAAAAAGCAAATGACTGCAAATAATGGCAGTTGGAGAAACACGCCCTAAGTTAGGGTTCAGTTCATATCTCTAAAAATTATGCACATGCATTTCCCTACACAAACTCCAAATTATAGCCTCCCTAACCATTTAATAATTATTTAGAATGTTTCTCTTTTTCAAAACCATTCTTGACTGTAGTCCTATCCTGGTGTGCTAGTACATGCACATATCTAGAGAATGATGGGTTTAAGTTTAGACTTACTAGACTAGAGCACACAAATAAGAAAACTGTTCTTTTACATGCCTTTTTCAAATGGAATGCTGAAATACGTTCAATACAAATGCTGGAACAAGATTTTACGGTTTTAGATAACCTTTGTCAGCACATATTGATAGAAGTGCTGAAGTGCAAATTCAGGCTATGTATATTTCAGTAAGTTACTTGTAAAAATATTTCCCTGATCATTTCTAAGGAATTCACATCAAGTTATTGTTACTGCAAGTGGTGCTGTTTTCATTCCTAGGACACTATAATGTTGCTTCTTTCATGCTAGCAGAAATGAAATAGCACATGATGTCAAAATGGAATAATAACAATGTGTATCTACAATGGTAGTCTTATTTAACATTTTATCTTAATATAATATTCTTAATATAGCACTTCATTATTGAGGGAATTACAGAGAAAATTATTGCATGCACTTTTTTTACTGCTTGGTTCTCAAATAGGAAATATTTAATACTAGACCTCTTAGATCCCTTTACTGGGAGTAATTGTAGTTTTAGTTCTACCTCTCTTCTGGTTTAGAAAATACTTTCAGAAAGAAAACATAAATTTGACATGATCAAGGTTTCTGAGACTGACTAAATATATTTGGTTACCTGCACAAAGAGATTATATAGAAATGTGCAAGGAATAACAAAGTCACTCTCCCACTGACTTCAAACAAACAGATCAAACTTTCTATTAATTCTGTTCTATTTCCTTTATCGATGTCATGCCCCTTGGAGTGTTCAGGTTGGGTGGGACTTTGAGCAACCTGGCCTAGTGCAGAAGGACTGGATGATTTTAAAGGTCTCTCTTCCAACTCAAGCCAACCTGTGATTCTCTGATTCCTTTTATTGTCTAGGGCTATATTGCTCAGGTGATGCAGCTGAAAGCAACTTCTCCAGAAAGAATTATTGTCAAGTGCCACAACAGTAACTGAGGTTTTTAAGGTACCCTATTTTCAATTAAAACATATCAGCTGAAGATACTATGAGAAAAATAAATCAGTGTACATCCAGAAATTTAGCACTTTTCATCTTAGAGATCTCAAATACTTAAAGAGGAAAGCAAGTACCACAGTTTTCTCTACAGAGGAGCATATGAAAACAGTGAAGGGGGATAGCAAAAAGAAAGACTAGATCTATACCCACGGAGTCTTGACATTTAGTAAGGGCCTGTATTTCTAGTCAAGTTGTGTTTGGTTGTCCTGTCACTAGACATGGGAAACTGCTCTTGCAGGCTTTTTTTACCTGAGATTGACTGATATGCTTTATCAGAAGAGTATACAGGAAGTACATGGACCATTCAACTTCTGGTTTTAGATGCTCATATTAATGTCTAGAATGAAGTCAAATTAATCTAGATTGAATTGGGTCCAGAGAGATATTTTAAAATCTGCTATGGGAGCCAATTTATATGGGAGGATATTATAGTGTTATTACTACAATTAATCTCCATCTAGGTATATATATGTATCTGTGTATTGATCTCTCTCTCACTCCCTCTGTCCCTCTGTATTTATCTGTTACCCACCCCGGAGAGATTTTATTTTCTTACAGTCTATCAAGACATTCAGTATAATATCAGTATATTATACTGCTTTTCCTGTATATCCACATTCACATACTTTCTTTTCAATCTTATTATTTTTCTCTCAGACACCAAATTTAAGCCCTGTTCCCTAAATAGTTTGAAGTTATATATTCAAAACCTGCAGGGTCAATCCTTTCCTCCCACACCAGTTATGCTGGTACTCCCTGTGTATTGGATAGGAAGCACACACAGACCCATGCATAAAAATGCAAAAAAGTTACCACTTTTTAAATACATGGAGAGCAAATACTCAATTTAACCAAGGAATCACTTCTCAGCTGAGTGCCAACCCAGCAGCTCCTGTATGGCAGACTGTGCCACTGGTATCCTGCCATCCTACTCTGCAGAGACAAATCTGTTCATCACAAGATTTTAAACCTTGATAGACCATATGATTACTTCAGCAGATATCTTGCCTCTCAAATGAGCAGCTAATGAAAGCATAACTCTTGATGCATGCAAACCTAAAAAAAAAAAAAAAATCAAATGAAAAAAATTAAAAATAAAACTTGCTTTGAGTAACAGGAGATGTCGTTTTGGCAGCCGAGCAGGGCAAGAGCTTCATAAGTCGCTCTTTAATGCTGCGTTTGGTACTGTTCTGAGCGTAGAGGAAACCTAAAAAATATATTATCAGGACTGTTAACATAGGCTTGAGAACAATTTCTGTACATGCTGCAGAGTTCATCATTATAGCAGAATCCTCATGGGAAAAGGCCAAACTGATGGCAGCCATCATGAATCACAAAGGGCAACCAGAATTTTTGAACAGGACAACAAAATTGTTTTATCTTTCTGGCATCTTTGCAATAAAGGGGATTTGTTCATCTGTGTCCATCTCTTGTAATATTCTTATAATCCATTTAAATTCTTATAACCCCTCTTAAATCATCTAACGGAGAAGTATCAGATTATTTATTTGAAACAACAGAAGTTAAAAGATTTGTAAAAATCTTAATGTTAAAATATTTTAAAGACTTTTAAGTCTACTTCATTTTGTAGTTTAAAATGGAAAACTAAACCAAACCGAAATGAATTCTCAAAGATATGTTTTGTTGTCCTTTCTGGCAGATTTCCAGTTCCATGGCTGAGCTTTCCCATATAATGAATTCGGCAACTGTGATAACCAATGTGGTACTTTTGCCTTTTCTGAGTATTAAAATATCAACCATGATGTGTAGCCAATCTCTCTTTAATATTTGGCATTCTACATATATAAAATATAAATATTATTTATACTCTCATTTTAAAAACTAATTTGGCTGAATAGCTAATGTTCATGTGCCATAAAGCAGGTGAACAGCATCACCCTTATTTACCGTGATGGAAAGTGTTGGAGTATCTTCCTGTGAGGTCTAACCAACCATTTTATACAAAATGGGTGAAATGAACAAGCATTGCCTGGGTGGATATTTGCTGCAAATGGCAGATTTAACAGCAGTCAAACAGCTTAGTAAATGATTTATGTTCCTGAGAAAGGCAGAGCTTGGCTGGGACATTATGCGACTCCTGCACTTTTCATCCCAACTGTGTGCACAGAAACACAAACACTCTACAGTGGCTCTCACCACAACAGTGAGAGTGCAGAGCAGGCAGGGCAAGAAATGAAAGACACAACTGACAGGTCCTGTGCTAAGGGCACAGGCACCAGGATAATCTTTGGTTATCCCCTCTACTGCGCTTGTGCTGAATCCTGGTGTTAGAGACATGACATAGAACTGTTTCCAAGCCATCTTAGGCATGTTCTTGTATTTGGGAACAGCAAGCAAGAAGCTTTAAGGATAACTTAAATTTTAAACTTTGTAAATAAGAGGAAAAAAAAATCAGTTTGTATATGAGTAAAACATTGGAGGAAATTAAAAAGAAATAAGGAAAAACAAGGACAACTCAGCCACAGACTGAAAAAATCAACCAACTTTCAGCAGACAAATTCTGCCTCTGAGAGAGCAGCAGGTATGGTGAATAGACAAAACAATCCAGTTTCAGCACAAGGTCAGATGGACCTAAATTACTACCTTAGGAAATGTCTAAATCTTTTACTACAAATAATAAGAATGACTATACTTTTAGCCCATAGCACCTAACCATCAACTCAACTCAGAAACATAGTGGAGACAAATGCATAAAATAAAATGCAATATGGGATCTGATAGGATCTCAAACTTCCTGTTTTTATTTGAGTACAAAACTTGAGCCTTTCAATGGGTAGCTTGTTGTCTCAGCTCTAGTGTTTGCAATATCACACTATGCCTGTACTCTACCTATCTGACCATGAAAGACATTTTTTTATCTTAAAGATTTTTTAGGAATTCTCCTAGCATAAGCATGATGCAGAAATACTTATTGCTATTTTATTCATTTGAGTAAAGATTTGCGAAAGTTTTCTATACATGTATTACTTACATAATGACATAGGTCCATACCTATGTAATTACTGAAGACTTACACAATGTTTTAAAAAACCTAAAGGGATGTATTATTTCAGAATGGTTTGAAGCTAAAAGCCTTGAGTAAACAGAACATTTTGCTACTTTAAGCTCACACAAAAGCTCATGGAATTCAATGCAAACCATATGGGCTTTGCAGTAGTATGATAAAGGTCATACCCCAAATAATATATATAGGAGAAAGTAATATCAGAGGAGTAACTAACCAAGGAGAAGAGTATAGCATCTGTACTCACTTCTGGCAAGTAATTTAAAATTCTGACACTATGGTCAGGGCAGAGGTGAAGGGATTGGTTTATCTTCTCACAGTATGAGAAAGCAGCATGGAAGATTTTCATTCCCAGTAGGTGCAGTTAATTTATACTGCAGCTACTGCAGTCTGCTGTTATGATCTCCTGATGAGTACTGCAACTTTCAATGCGATTTTTCACAAGCTAAAAAAATATTGAATACAGAGAAAACATGTTGCACACTGGGCCAATGCTGTGTCAAAACACTAAAGGTGATAATGGAGATGAAATATTGTAATAATATCTGTGAATTCTGTACCTATTTGCTCAGGTTACGGAAAAAGCTGTGACCACTAAGAAGCTAATAGACTAAAACTATTCACACAGTAGGAAACTCTTATTAACAATCTTTGAAGTGGCTGGTCATGAAAAGAAGAGATATGAAGCAACAACACACTGATAATAATGGACTGATGCTATTTCCTTCAAACTTCTAGAATAGAATAATAGTAATTCTTAGCCTGAAAATAGATATTCAGGAGAAGCTAAATTTTCCAGACTCATTTTGGTTTTTTTTTTTAATAGAATGTTGACTAGAAACATCATAGCTCTTATCCCTAACCCAGTAAAGCACAAACTCCTCTGGGCTAGGTGTGAAGGTTCTTCAAATTAAGGTTAGTTCACAGGTGCTGCTCGCTCTTGGATTTAATAATCTGTTTCCCTGCAATGAAAATTAAACTGTGAGACACATTTTTCCCCAGAATTCACTGTGGGAGTGTCCTAGAACTCATCTCAGTATGACACCAGTGGAACTGTGGGCAATTGTCCCAAGAGGCACTCACATTCCACAAACAGTTCTGTAAGTGGAGCGTGGCTCATCCTCATACCTTGGCACCCCTGTACTGCTACCTGTGCAGAGACACGGGCACACGACAGCCTCTGGGAGTGCCTGCTATTTAGCATGATTTATATCTGTAACTGCAACTGTTAAATTCACCAATGGCTTAAACCTCTGGTGTAGAGATATTTAAACTAGACAACTGTAACTTATTAATCAAGGTTTAATATTGACAGTACAACATGGACATGTGGCCAGTGCAATTTTTTTCTGAAATGCCATTTTTAAGAATTCAACTTGACCAAAAGTATCCAGGTCATTGTTATGTGTGGGACTTAGTCACTTCTTTATCACAGTGTTGACACTTCTGGTTATGAAAATATACAAACATATTTAAATTTTTATAAGCTAAAAGTTATAAGTGTTTTATAAATGACTGTATACTTCTAATCATATACATCTACACCTACGCTGTCTTAACTCGATGTATTTACTTTTTTCAGACGTATGAAAAAAGCTGCTTTTTTCCAGCTTTAGGAAGACTTACTACATAATGCCCTGTTGTTACAGAAACAGGTCAGACTACCCCAGGAAAGACCATCTAGAAAGGCGTTTTCAAAGGCAAAATATCTCCCTTTCCAAGTGTGATTGGTGTCTTTGAAAATTCTTTGTAGTCAGCATGAAAGCAAGGGCAGGTAGGCCACTTTTTGCAGGTGTGGCAGATAAATCAGATAGTCTATCTTAAATGCCCACAAAGTGCACAAGATAGACCTTCTTATTGCTGCCCTTGCCTCCAAAGTCTTGCTCACCTTTCCTGCTTTCATCAAATGCTCTCTGTTCAAAGAAGTACCCACCTGCCTCATTGCTGCCTTTTTGTAATGGGATTTAGGTGATAAATATACACAGAAGACACAGTAATCTGAGTGCCTAAAAGCTTTTGGGGCTGATAATCATCTTATTTAGGAGGATGTTTCCAGTTCAGAAACTAGAAACTATTCTTTCAACAATTTCCTTCTTCACTTTTGGTGGAGGAGAAAAGTCACAAATAAACTACCTCTTTTTTTTCCCCCTCCTTCTTCTCTCTCTTCAAGTATTTTTATTTCTGTTTATTTTTTTTCCTTCTCAAAGTCTCCCTCCTATTTTTGGCAATCATCAAATTAGCTCCCATTAACTCTGTTTTTCAGTCAGCAGCATTTACAATCCACTGGCCACCTCCAATGCCCTGACAGTACAGCTAAGCTTCCAGAAGTGCTGGAATTTGGATTTTGTTCACCAACATGATTTTATGTCATCCCATAAAAATGGGGGAAATGTCTGTGTTATATTAGTTCTGGATTTGATTTTTTTTTGAAGCAATTTAGCAGAAGACCTGAAATCTAGGCTGGAGAGATCACTTTTCTAAATATAAAATTTTGAGACAAAGATGACAAAGACTCTGAAAACTGAAAGGGAAATGCATTAAGTGGTTTCGTGACATTATGATTTACACTCAATTTCAGCTGTATGATGGAATTTCTCTCAGGGCCTTAAGGGTTGGCAGCCCCACTAAACTGTTAATGGTTCATCACAGATGGAGAGGCAGGGGAGACAAAATGAAGTGCAGATTTCATATTCACAGTTCAGGACTTGTGGAAGAGAGACAAATCAGAGTACATGTGCCTTCTGTGTAGTAAGCTTGGGAATAGGATGAAATTATGTACAACATAAATATTTATAAGTCTCAGGCTCAGTTCTTTGGAAGCACCTGCTGAGGAACTGTGTGAGTTGTCAGTAGGCTGCTTGGCAGATCATCAGCATTTGTCAGGCCAGGAAAACATCCTTGACAATCTCATTTGTCTGTACACATGCATTTTATTGATTTTTCCTTTGCTGACCCTAGCTTCCTGTTTTTCATTGCAATATATACCTATCAACTTCATTGACTACTAAAACCCAATAGATCACATCAGATCACCCATTAAGGCATTGAGTTAAAAAAATGGATGGCTGCATTTTAGGGAATACCTTGAAATTCTAATTTAAAAGTCAGATTGCTCTCCTTTACTTTAAATTCCCTTGTATATACTGTTATAAATCAGTCTCCCAATGGCAGATGCAGATTACAAACTGATAGTTACACTTCTCTACAAATAAATTAGAGATCAGGGCCAATCAGGAAGTATGGAGGCAATGGGATTTGATTGAAAATGAAGGACAAAGAACCAGTGATGTTGTCAAATCCAGTAACTACAGTTTGGTGTTTGTTGGATTGCCAAAGAAAAAAGGATGAAAGAAGAGAGGATTAAGTAGTACCACTGAAGAGAAGAAATAGAGTAGATAAGTGTCAAAGTGTAAAAATGATAAAGCAGAGAAATGGCCACATTTTTCTCCTTACAGTCTTCATTAAATTTCCCAAATACAGCTTTGTCATTCAGAGCCTGCCTTTCCATGGTATACATACAGCTTTCTGATCTGAAAAACTGCCTATGTTATGAATAGTTTCTATGAAAATATTCAATGCAAACATTATCTAAAACTGTTATAAACATCTCCAGGATCATAAACACTGGAAATTGCAGTTTCTCCAGCCCAATTCTTGGAAGGGTACTAGTAGGTCAAGATGACTTAATTGATTTAATACCACTTAACACATGTGCACACACACTCTCTAAGTGTGTGTAAAACTAAGCTGGTTCCTTATGGCAGGAAACACATTCATACCAGATCATCTATTTTCTTTAGAGAAATCTCAGTTGACCACATGAGCATATGAAAAAACGCACAATGAATCAGGTTTACTGCTACACTGAACTATGCAGTTTCCTTCCTTTCCCCATCCCCTCTTTTGTTGTTTATTAGAAGTTTTTAACTATCTGTAATGCCTAAAAATGTCCACAGAACAACTTACATCAACAGAAAGTTACTTATCTTTTGGGGATCTAGAAAGCAGACAGATTAGGAAGAGGTTTTTAAGATAGATGAGAGATCAGCTCAATGTAAAATGATACTCAAAGAATAGGAGATGGTGCAGAAAAATAATAACAGAAAAAAGATAAAAAATCTGTCCTATACAACAGCTTCAAGTTAGGCTTTTTTACTATCCTGAGCAATAAAAGAATTCTATGCTATTCTTAAAAGAATAGTATTGCTCAACAGGATTCTGGAATTGAAAAAAAAATGCTGAACCATAGCTAACAACTTTTGTATGTAACATGTGTAAGTACTAATCAAAAAAAGGTAAACAAACTATTTTTAAAATATTTTCCTTGGGTCTGGATTTTGAAATGTTTGTAAAATTTTATTGGAATTCAAAAGCTTTATTAAAAGAAATAAGCAGCAAATACAAGCTGTGGGGCAAGGGAAATGTGACTCAAGGCTTTACTTCAAATTCAGGAAGAACACTGAATTTAGGAAAAGTCTCTCTGGCCATGTTTATTCACAAGCAATTCGGTGCCACACAAATAGCAAGTGATGCTGAGGAAGTGGAGATCTGGCAGATGGCTTATGGATACAAAGAGTGAAGAAGGTGGAAACTTGAGTAACAGTGAATGGGCCCTGGCATACAGCTCTGGATAGTTGTGGTGTCCCTGGTCAGTGAAGAGCCTGAAGGGCTGGCACCAGTGACAGGGCACTGTGGGCAGCAAAAGCACTTAGCGTGTCACAAACAGCACCACAAACCCATAAAGAACACCTGTTAAAGGGATTGCATTTCTACTAATTACTCAATTGAGTTTACCAGGTTTAGTGGAGATTCACTGAGTTTTGCAGTGGAGGAAAACTATTTGCTGCTTGAACTGAAATGAAGGATCTGTTCTAACCTAGAGGCTAAAAACCAGTGGCACACAGCGCCTGTGCTGTGAAATATGAAAGCAAAGAGGGAAAAATACTTTTGTAAGAAGACTAGAGAAAGGAACTGAAAACAAAAAAATTAGCCTATCAAAAGTCAGTGACATAAATCCAATGGGTGATATGAGATGAGCTGGAATGAAAAAGAAGAGTTCAACAGAGAAAGGAGAAGGAAAAAAGCAAAAATGTTTAAGAGGAGTTAATAATTTGAATGGAAAAGTAAAGACATTTCAATGAAAAAGAAGGAGACCTTTCAAATATTTATTACCTCTAAATTTAGCTTCTTATCTAAACTGTGTCTGTGCTGTATGAGAACATGTGCGATGCTGGGCTCAGACTTTGGCTTTGAAAAAGAGGCAGCAGCTGGGGTCAGAGCAGGGGCACAGGTGCCTCTGGCCTGCGGGGTCACCCACTGGCTGGAGCCACGGGGTCTCTGTGCCACCCACCAGAGTGGGTGGGGGTCCCAGCCCCTGTGCTGGGTGCATGTCCTGAAAACACCTCCTGCAGGCTCCAGGGCGAGTGAGAGGCTCAGTGCCAGCGGCTGCAGCAGGACCCCAGGTCACAGCCCGTGCTGCAGGGGGGAGCAGTGCCTGTGTCTCCCCCAAACCACGTGTGCTATTACATCCCTTAGCAAGCACACCAATGCTTTGTGGAGAGAAGTCTTTTCACACTCATTAGGAAAGTTAAAGACCAGAGAGAGATACTTTTAATGAATAATTTGAGGAATATACCTTCAGAGTGTTCACACTATTATCTAATTAATCTGAGTGGAAATAATTAACCTGCAGTGCTCCAGGCAGTCACTGTAATGTGCTTTTAAAATGGTTTGCAGGAATTTAGAGAGAACTGCCACAAAATGGTGAAATTAAACCAGTACATACTTTTCAGTGCTGCTGACCTAGTCAGTGAGTCAGCTATGACCTAGGTCACCACAAAGAGGTCAATTCCAAGCCTGCTGTTAAAGTCAACAGAAGATTTTCCACAGAATTCTGTAGGATTTTTCTGGAGCTTAAATTTTATATTCCATACTTAAATTGGTAACAATTTCTGTAAATTTTTTGTAGTTTGGGTAAAGCTCATTTTGATTTGGTCTGATAGTGACATTACACTGTCTTTGCACAGCAGACACCACACCTTTCTGACATACTTAGAGCTTCCAGTTGCTATGCTGCCACTCGAGGTAAAGCTCTCCACTTCCACTGATAATCTGTATCCTGCTTCCATAAAAATTACCTTTTTGACTAAGACAGAAGAGGGACAGAACAAAGTAATGAAGATGTTACTTTTCCCTTTTGTAAAAAAAAAAAAAAGAAAGAAAATAAAAATTGTGCCATTTATTAAATGCTTCATTAAAAATACTATAAAGAAGAAATAGAAAAAATTAGTATCAGTTCTTCCTCTTCATCCACTAGCCTTACAAAAAAGCGTAACATTATGTTTACATTTACATTTCCTTAGTACAATTATTACAAATTATTAATAAAACATAGCACTTACTTTTTTGTTAGTTGGATGCAGTACACCCTACTAACAAAACAGTAAGTGCTGTGTTTTATTTCAAAGTTGTTCTGATTTCCTTAAAAATGATGAAGCTACTCTTGTAGCTTTTACAATTGTGTGTACAACTCAATCTTGAAAACCACTGCCAGGCACACAGCAGCTGACAGTCTTAGCTGGTTAGAGTGTGGTGCTAATGGTGCTGATAACACCAAGGTTGTGGGTTCGGTGAATCTGTAATTAAAAGTGCCTGGGATGGGAGCATGATGGATTTTAGTAAGTTAGACAGATTTGCTATCAGACTGGCTAGAAGTAACAAATATATTCTTGTCAATCCAATCCTGTAAGGACCATTGTGTAATTTGCTACAAATTCAGAATTTCTACTCAATCTTCTCATACATCTTGACTACAAAGTTGCATTCAGAGACTATAATTAATCTCAGATAGGCTGAAGAATTAATGATCTGGATAGGAGTGATCATATAGCATAATTTTTTTGCTACAGTTCTAAAAGTTTTAATTAAGTCTCTCTGAAGTAACAAAATCAGTTAAGTAGTGAATATAAGAACTTACAACAATTCCATGAGCAGTTTAATAAAAGTCAGGAGTCCTGTATTTTTTAATATGTTATATACTAGGATGCATCTGCATCACTTTTAAATAAGGTTTAAATAAGGAAAAAAAAATCATAATTTCTTCCTCTTAGTAAAAATAAGTCTGTGATTCGACGGCAGACTCTACCAAATCCCTGGCTGAGAGTCCCTAACTAGTTCTCTCTTCCTCTACACTGTTTCCCATGACAGCCTCTGACTGCTTAAGAACAGCCCTTTCCTTTGCAAAAGTGGTTTGAGTTCCTAATGCAGCTGAGAGCACATCTCCGAAACTCCTTCTTTCTGAATGCCTGGGGCAGTGATGCATTAGGGTGGGACTGAGAAAAAATGCTTAACCTGGGCAAGTGTGAGCCTATCTTGCTGCCAAGTTCACATAATGCTGACACACAATTTCGTTTTCTACATCACAGAGCTGGAGAGAAGGGGCAGTGTTATTGAAAGAAGGCAAAAAATGTTTTCCTGTTAATCCTTGCAAAAGAAAGAAGTTGAGGTATTCCAAGATACTTTCTGAGATTAGAAATCACATTTATTGTCCCCTTTACATGTTTTGAAAGGCATCTATTCTATTTCAGCCAAAGGATATCAGGTATAGCAAAACCATGAAATGATTAACTAGCAAGAGCCTGAAAAAAGTTAGATGATTATACACTGTCGTAACAATGAGATTTATCTAACTAATGCAATAAATATACAAAAAAATCCAAACATTTATTTATGTTAGTTTTTCTATGAATTAGAATGTTTTCCAGAGCTTAATTTCAAGAGTTTAGAGGTTAATTCACAGAGCATTATGAGGACAATTGGAGAAAAGGCCCTTGGATTTCACCAGCCAAAAATCCTAATAAAACTAGTTCCTTGAACAAGGAGATGTGAAATCTGGCTTATAAGGGAACTTTGAAATCTTTGCAAAAAACATTAGGAAAAAAATTTCAACTGAAACTTTCCATCTTAATGCTTTGCTAACCATTGCAAAGGACATAGGGAAGGACTAACACTGAAACATAAAATAAATGTCACTTACTGAACAAGAGATTAAACTTTTAGGTTTTGGACAGTTTTTAAAGATGCTCTTCTCTATGAATCAAAGTTGCACTCACAGGCACGCACCCAAACACTGACTGCAGTGTGCTAATGCTGATAGCAAGTCTTCCCCTTGGCAATTCAGGTCACAAGATAAAAGAAATAAAGTGCTGCAAAAAACAGAGTTTGATTACTTCCTCCTGATTTTGTTGAAATATGCAGTTTTTTGTGGCTGAAATGTTTTTAAGTTGCTAGTGCTCAATTTCTTCTCCTTTGCCTGCAGCTTCAATTTCTCCATATAAATCTTGTATTTCAGTTGTCACTCGTGCATTAATTACATTCCTAGTTCTAGTGTCTCCTGCACACTGTTCCAAATCTGCTTTTAAGATAAAATTCCTGCCTTGACATAAACATATCATTCTGACATGGAGTTACTGCTTGCTGCTCTGTAACATGGATAGACATCTCTTCTAAACTTCACTCTCTATATTGCTCCTCCAGCAGTAATACTCCTTTCTCATCTTGTGGAATCTCTCCACATTTCAAATATTTATAATTCATTTAGGCTAGTTACCTTAAGATAAGGTTGATGTCTTCCTTGGTTCTCTTAGTGATCTCAGCTTTTCATCACCCTTTGAATTTCTATCTAAGACTCTCAGCCTTTCTATTTGCATCTCTGCATGCACAAGAAAATGAAAACTGGACCATGTTCTTCTTTTTGCCATCAATTTAAATTCTTCTATTTGTGCACTGAGCTACAACTAGATCAAATTTTCACAGAGAAAAGTGAAGATATGTAAATGGCATGAATAAGAGCATTTATAGCATGCATTGCTTTGTATTTTACTTGTATTTTATTTCTTCTTTTTTCAGTGACTCCTTATCTATCTACTGGTCACTTAGGTCCCACTGTGTGGGAGAACAAGGACATTAATTTATATTCACACAATACTTACTGCAGTAAATCAGCTGACTCTGATTCTCAGGCAATAATCTCATACAGGATGATTATAAATGACAATATTTTTCAAAAACTTGAAACAATTACTAGAAAGAACAAAAGAAAGCAGCAGATACTGAATGGGAAGAAGTGTTTGGTTTTAACCTCAGGTGAGGAGCCTTTGCAGTGCTCTGTCATGAGCTGCATGAAGAAAATTCTTACATTGAGGCTGACAGAACTTCTGTTCAGGAAGAACAAATACTGGGACCACAGCTCTCGTGGCCCTGCTTTGAGTCAGTTTCTTCCAAGCAAGTTGTATTTTGAGGATCCTTGTGGGTCCCTTCCAACTCAGGATATTCTATGATTCAGTTGCTGAAGAGAATGCTGTATTACATTTTTGTCCTGCTTACTTGGAGTCAGTCAGAAAGAAATACATCTGACTTTTGAACTTGAGAGATCCTGGTATAAATCAGCCGTGACTTATTTGAAATATATAAAATCCCTATGTCTTTTTCATTCCCTATTACTAAATGCTTTCTAACTAGTGTTCAACATTTTCAGCTAAACTAGTGTAAAGTAACCATGTATGAGAACATGTATCAGCTTGTGATAAAAGCAGCAGCAGAAGGAACATCAATTTATGAGTCAATAAATGTGGGAGAAGGAGTAAGTAGGAAGAACCACTGACTGCTGTAATGCTACAGGAAACAAGGAGATGCAAACTTCCAGTAGAGAAACCACCTGCCCCAAAGGTCCTATCACTAATAAAAAAAAGTATTTGCAAAGTCCCTTTAGAGCAAGGGTTATTGATTTGGGAGTTCTGCCAGAGCAAATCTGTTCAGTTCAGAGAGACTCCTCAGGGATCCTGACAAAAAACACTCTTGCCATACTAAAATAAATTGCCCTACTGGATACTGGTTTTTATCAGGCCTAAAAGCACACAAATCCACTTGCTATCTTTTTTACAGAAGGTTATAATAGTTGGTCAAAGTTTTTTTAGTTTTCTTTTCCAGACTGCTTCCAATCTTGACTGCAATTAAATAAAATACCTTGGATGTTTTTATTACTGTAGTTTGGAAAACGTCCTCAAGTTGCTCTCTTGTCTTCCAATAGCCCATCCATGCATGGATCTTGGCCATCTTGGGAATCTAGAAACTGTTGTCAGGAATAAACTGAAATTCCTTTTTAGTTTCTCAAGATACCTTCAAATAATTTCCTTCCCAGTGGAATAGAAAGAAGCTGTGTTTTAAAGAAATAATTTAAGATTCTTTCTTCAGGGTGCTTACAGCATATTACTTCAGACTAATTGCCACAGTTAACTCCTTAAAGTGTGAGATACAGAGATTTACCAACAAGTCCCAGACAAAGTAAATAAGGCAAACACAATAGAGAAACAACAAAAATCACTGTGGATTTTTACATATTCATGCACAAAGCTGTACAGCACAGCTGCATAATGCCAGCTGCTAGAGACAGGAGCCTTACTGACTAAAATGATATCCACAAAGTTTAATGGTATTTGTTGCTCAATTTAAAATCAGGTGAGCAGATAGAGATATAACCACATTCATACATGGGTAAATATGTGTTATATAAATTCTCAGAAAAAATTCTTCTGTCGTACTGAGAAAAATCTGTGGCGACTACATATATTTTTTAAATATTTAAGTAGTACACTGATTAAGATATCACCAAATAAATAATATAAGTAGATACACAAATCTGCCGCAATTTCTTAAAAAGGACAAAATAGAAAGAATAATTTTACAGCCCTTGTCATATAATTCTCCAATTATGTTTGAATAAAGCTCTCAGTTTTTCTGGTCTAAGGTAATTTCAGCACAAGTATTCCATTTCTTGTTATGTCCCTTAGATTTTTGTGCAGTAAAATGTACAATACTTCTGAGAAGGTTACCCAATGCCTAACAGCTATAATTAATCAGAATTCCTTCCCACCTATTTAGAATAATATCGAGCTGGACAGCAAATTCAGAATTATGGCATTTTTGCAAAAGTTTCTGTCTGTTTTTGTAACAGACTTCAAGAGAACAGCTTCTCTAGGTTGGTTTTATCTACTTTTAAAGAAAAGTAGCCTCCTAAGTATTTCTTTTGAAAATAATTATATTAGGTATGAAAAAATTAATTGTCACAGGCACAAAACCACAAGCTGGTGTTTTCTAAAGAATGCCTAATTCAACAGTTTTCAAAGGTCTGCTAGGAGATAAAGAACAAAATGTTACTGTTTGTGTATAGAATTAGGACACTGGGGATACAGAAAAAAAATCATATTTATTTAAAAAGGAACAGTAATCATTTCAGGTATTATTTCTGATATAAATATTGAATGATAATTTTTGTGACTTACATTCACATTTTCTTATTAAGAAATCAAATCTCTCTGCTGGCTTTGGTGTCCTCAGAAATACAAAAAAGAAACCAATAAAAAACAGTAATAAAAACCACAGAGTAAACATACTGAAAGAGAAAAATATTTTCAAAACAAGCCAGAATTTCTGTATATAAGTGGGATTTTTAAACTGATGCTGTTACACTAAACATAGGCTGTTACACCGGGAATGTTTGCATGAAAGCCTGATCCTGTGAGCAGGACAGAAATCTCTCACAAAATGCCTGTTTTGGTGACCTGTGTCACAAGGATATTTATTAGTCAGCTCAGAAAAGTAGAGCAGTGCTCTCATTCTGCATTTTTCCTTCAGATCCCTTNCTTAATGACGGTCATATTAGTGCTAGATAATTAAGCTTTAAAAAAATCTGTAGGTGTTTGGTATTGCTTTTCAAAATGCCATTTCTATTTATAATTAATCAGTTTTAGAATATCTTTAGATTCTTTAATACTATTTTTCCAATCTACAGAACTTTTACTATTTCTAGCT
>VZTN01028711.1:3772-61843 GCA_013400515.1 Erpornis zantholeuca
AATTCTGTCATCATGTTTGACTAAACCCAGTATGCAAAACACAGAGAAAGGCAGTGGGAGGTGTGATGAGCTGTGAGCTGTTCTCTTGCTGTCCACAAGGCAGGTTGCTGAAGCTTGAGGGCCTATTGGACTTCCAAAAGGCCCAGATAAAGCTGTTCAGACTTTCACTCCAAAGACAGCTGACATTCTGTTTAGCAAAACCTCAATGAAGTCTGCAACCTGACACGAGGGACTTCTTGTGTGCTGTGAGCCAGGAGCACAAGGGAGAGCAGGTGGGCTGAAGGGCCACTTCACCCAGTAAACCCCATTGCCTTGAGAAAGAGTGCAAGAGTGGCCAAGTCATAGCCCATTCTAATAACCAAGCAGATTCCCTAAGGACAAAGTCACTCAGTTCTTGGAGAAAGATTCTTAGATGTAAGAATGGGTGAACTTTATATAAAATACCACTCTTGACCTTGTTTTGTGGAGGTTTCCCTGTTCAGGATTGTTTGATTGTCTGTAATAGGGCTGCAAGCTTCTGATGCATCATCCTGCTTGCCTGCCGAGAGCTCTGATGTGTGAAACCTTTAAAAACCTTAATTTGTGTAACTGAAAATTTGTGTACTACTACCAGGTTCTAGTATTTTGTTACTTGTCTGCTTGTATCGTAATTCACCTACAGATAAATCCCTTATTTCTTACTCAGTCTGTAGACTTACATTCATTCCTGGGCAGGAAAATATGACATACAAAGGTGAGTGTGTTATTGCTCACATATTTAGGTAGGGTAATTGTAAACTTCGTAGGCTGTTTATTGAAAAAATGAGTACAGAAAGAAACAAAATGTATGTAATGCTTTACTGGAATGTTCTTGCACAGCTGTGTCTGTGTGCAGATTTTTTTTTTTTGCCATCAGTATTGCTTCCTTTCTCTAGATAAAACTATAAAGCTAAAGGTTGCAAGTTTTATTCACTTGAGAATATCTGCATTTCTTGTTTGTAGAGGGGCTTTGCTGTGAGAGACAATTGCCTGAGATGGTTGTCTGAAATAGTGTACAACATGTACTCATAAATTGGGGTTTTTTATGCAGTGCTTTATGGTACTGAATATGCAGTAGGGTTTCATACGAGATAAAACTGGGAAAGAGATGGACTGTAAGATTAAAATACACTGAGGATACAACCAACTACTTGTCTTTTTATTGTATATTTGGTCAGATAGTTAATATTTTCTTTTCTCCTTTTTCTTTTCTTGCTTTTGAATTTCTTTCTCTTTTTTTAAAATAATTTTGAAATTACATGAGGGTGGGCTGTGAGCAGAGGCATTCAGGATCTAGGGCAAAGGATAAGGAAGTGAGCATGTCTGAAGCACTGGAAATCATATTCTCTCTCATTCCTCCTTTCCCCTACTTCTGTGAGAGATACACAGTTATTTCCTTGCCTGGTTTATTTTTTTTGTAAATGCCAGGAATGGGTATCATTGTTCTGCTCTTCACATTTTCCCATTTGGTGTTCTCACTTTTATTTGTTTAAGGAAACAACAGGGTGTACATAATGACAAAGTCAAGCTGTGATTCTGAAATTTGTGAGCTTGCTCTGTCAGTAATGAATTACTTCCTTTTTTTCCCTCTTTTTTTTTTTTAATTAAGTCATACAAGGGAGATCAGCATGAAGGCAAACTTAGCATGTGGGAGAGATGGTGCTGCAGCAGAGCATTGCTGAAGAGTTTATGTGTAGCTGCTGCTTGTCGTTTAAATGTGCAGCAGGTTTGGAGGGAATTTTGTCAAATGTAGTTTTTCCTGACATTGAGTGGGCCACATCAGTTTTGTGCATCTGTTAATGCCAGATTAAATTTTGTGTTAGAAATTGGAATCTGTTGTCCAATCTGTGTTGCATACCTTCTGTAACTTGTTCTACTCTGTAGGCCAGTGGAAATCTTGCAGTTGGAAACTTCAGTTTAAGAAAATAATTCAGTTTTTTATACCACTGGGGATGAAAATAGATAAAGTCAACTCTCTGGGCTGCTGATTTGATAGCTGGGTTTCATCTGATTAAAAATTCTGTATGGGGCCTTACTGAATCTGGAGAACCAGACCAGGTTCATTAATGTTATCGAAAATAATAAAATGCATCTTTGATAGCAGGCAGAGGGGAAACACAATGCTTATTCAAGTAGCTAAACATTTCTTCTCAATTCTATCTTTACACAGTTTTCTTCTACTGTACCAAAAATTCTGCTAATTCTTGCTGTTGTAAACACGTTAATACCACTTTTTGATGCTTTTAAAGAGCTTAAACTCTTTTTCTCCACAAAGATTATAATCATAAATACTGAAGCACTAAAGCTCAAAGAACTTGCAATACTTACATTTTGATCAATTGGTAAAATATTTTTATGTAGCTTTGAATTAAAATGAAAATACGAGAATGCTTTAGTATATTTGCATGATAGGAAAAAATCAACAATGCAGGATATTAAGGCATTAACGATTCATGAGCCTTTTATAATTCTGTTAGGAACACAGAATACAGATATAAAGGATATATAAGAAAGGTAGCAATATTCACATTCCTGTGGATGCAGTGGGCTCAGTGGGTGTCTCCTTGGGCAGACATGAGGCAGGGCAGGTGTGTGCTTGGACAGTTACCCCACAGTGCTGTGTACTTCTGTCCCTGTCCAGATCTGTTTGCGTGGGGCTTTGTTGTTACCTGGAGAACATTTTGTTTCAGCCTTGCAAATACAAAAAATAAGGAACTTCATGTTCTTTTTGAGAAGGAAATGGCCAGCTTTTTAGTAGAAAACGTGGAATGGGACGCTCTGTGGATTTGCGTTGTCTTTAGCAGAGACAGTGGCACCTTTTATGTGTCTTAGTTTAGCCACTATCAAGATTGTCAACTTATAATATGCAGCTCACAGATTTGTATCCTAGAGATTTCTTTGCACTGATTGATTTTGAGGCTGTCTCTACATGCTAAGAAAAAATAAACCCTTGGCCATTTTTGGGAGCGAAGCAAGAGTGTCTCACAGTATCATGGGTAGAAGATGTCAGGTGTAATTCTCTTTCCAGAATGCTCCCCTGCAGGTGAGGCAGCAGGCTGTGAAATTGTATTCTATTTTACATTACAGATGAGCACAGCACACTGAGCAAAATGCTTTGGTGTAAGTAGTAAATGACTTGATTCAGTACCATTGATGCTTTGTGTAACTTAGAGGAATGCTATAATGAGTTGGGGGTGTGAGAGAACTGGGTGTGCGGGGAGAGCCAACAGTGCCAGAGTGGAAAGGTCAGGGAAAGGACAGTGAGAATTTTTCTGTATTTCTCATGAGAGAGTGTCTTCCAGCTCTACTTCTTGCACAGGTTGGCAGCTGTAGGTAGTGGGCAGAAAGAAGGAAGTGAGGAGCTGATCCATAAAAATGTCACTGTGATTTACTGACAGTAGATGGTGACTGGTCTTAAATATGTCCTTTAAAATACTGTGAAAACAACTCATTTTCAGTTAAAGGCATCTAAAAATACTTTTTGTGAGCTAAACATACTCTTATTTTTAAGCTGTAAGAATAATAGTATAAGAAAGAAAACTGTGGATCCATGCTGTGCTTTTGGCTTGCTGTGGGCATCAGATTATCCCTGCCTGACGTAACTGGAGCCCCTGGCCTTTTCAGCTGTTGAGCAAAGCTTGCTAACTAACAACCATATTGCTCACAAAGCAGTAGCCTTCCTTCTGGGACTTATTCTAAGGATGTACAGAAGTTGGGCAGTAAAGTGGAAGAACAGGCAAGATTGGGAAGAAAAGTTTTCAGTGGAGCACTATTACCAGAAGAAAACAGGTTGAAAAAAAGGACATGGCCATTATTTTCACACTGTGTTCTTGTTGAATACCAATATGTCATGCTTCAAGTTTCTGGGGTTTTCAGTTTTGTTTTTATTCTGAAGGCTGGAGATAGTGGCATTTATAAGCAATTCTGAACTTTGAGCATTTTTTTAAGATCATTCATCCAACCTAGCACTTCAACATCCTCAGGTGCCACATTCACGTGACTTTTAAATCCTTCCAGGGATGGTGACTCCCACTACTGTCCTGGGCAAGCCTCTTCCAGTGCTTGATAACCATTTCAGTGAAGAAATTTTTCTTAATATCCAATCTGAAACTTCCCTGCTGCAGCTTCCTAGCTTTCCTGTGTTAAATTACTGCTGACTGTAGGCTTCTGTCCATTTTGTTCTTGCCTACTGGCAGTCAGTGTATAAATTAAGCCATGTGGCTGAGCTGTGTTTTAAGCAAAATGAAAATTAGGATTGCTAAATGAAAATCCAAAATCTTTGTTGCTGTTTGTCTCAATTGATTTGATGTTGTGAGGATGTAGATGAAATAGGTTACAATATTGAGTAACGATGATACTCAAACTTAGAGGACAGGAAAGGTATAAAATCAGTAAGTAAATTGGAAAACAAAGGACTGTATGTCTCATAAATGTGTAGTTTGTTTAGAATAGCTGAGAAAGTGGATGTTCTCTATAAAATGCTAATTTCATTTCATTCTGCTGTATGGGTTTTTTAATATCTTAAATATTTAAATAAGGAATGTTTCCCTGTTTGAGAAAATGACTCACTGACGTCACATGAAATTTATTCTAAACACCAATAGCAGTATGGTTAACCTGCCATAAAATTAATTCCAACACAAAAAAGCACTATGCAAATCTAGTTCTAACCATTTTTATCCTGGAAATTTTGCAAGTCCAGGTGCTGCTAAATGGTGTAGAACACCCAGAGAACCAATGGCTTTGGGACATGATTTATTTCCACCTCTCTTAGTGAGCATTGCCCGGGGTGATGCAGGGCACCACGAGGTTGCAAATATGAAGAAGCAAAGATGCATTCCATTTGGCCTTTCTCTGACAATAATTGTAGTGTTACTTGCAGATCTGAAGGGGATTTTTAAAATTATTTTTATTTTTCTTCAGCTATTCTTGACAGCTCTTACCAAAAAATCAATACGTGCAGCTTTTCACTTGGTCTGAGTTGAATTCGATGTCTTTTGATGTTGTAGGACCCTTGTTGGGTGAATATTGGTGTAGATGGCATATTTATTGTCTTTGTGTGCTACATACTTACAGTTTGGAAATTAAAGATGGTATAACAAGCTCTGAAGTGACAGTGCTGTTGTTGACAAACTCTCTGGATGTATGGGATTATAATACTCTTAAACTGTGTTGATAAAGTCTATCTGTAGAATGACTAAGTAGTCTGCATAAACAACATAATGATTTCTAAGTTCTTTCCCTTTTCTATTAACAGGGTTATTTCCTCCTCTTTGAGTCAATGCTGGATTCTGTCATCTATGCAAAGGACAAGTACCTGGCACAGGGAGGCTCAGGTTGGTGCTCAGTTCTTTTAATAAATTTAGCTCTGGGGGGAAGCTAAATGAACTCAGAGTCTTCGAATAAGCTATGCATGGATGAGAAAGTTGCCAGTCTCAGTGAAAAATGTTTCTATTAGTAGGAGCTTCAAGGCATTAATTTAATGTATGGGTAATAGAAGAACATTAGATGGGATACCAAGGTCTCAAGCTAATGGTGTTTTTAAGAATGGAGGGGGCTATTTATTCTTAAGTACAGACTAAATTTTTCCTCCCTAATTCTTCCCACACATGTGGGCATTTGTTTTCCCCTCCTGAAGTCTAAGTTTCTGCATAACTATGAACAGAGGAAAATAAGTTTTACCTTGTAAGATGTGATACTATTTGAGTAAGCTACTGTGGGTTAGAGGAAAAGTGGATAGGGGGTTTTGAAGGAAGGAATTTGTGTGGGGAGGACATAGTTTCAAACACATGAAATAACTAGTGAATTACACTGTTACCGTTCAGCATATTTATCCTGATGGTAACATGCCCTTTAGATTTTAGGGCTTGAGGGTTGGGTTGTGACAAAACAGAAGGATTTGCTTTGAAGTAGAGTCGTTTTACCCATTCAAGTAGCTTAGATAGTGTCATCTTAAGCTAAATGCCTGTAAATATTTATTCCTCGTGTGATGCAGCTTTGTGCACGAGTTCTGCATGTGCTTAATTCCTTTGTCACTATTGTATTTCATATTGACCTTTTCAATTGTAGTCGTCAGTCTGGGGTTTTTTTCCCCTTTTGTGCTAACCATGCACACAGTTTCACTACACTGACCTAATGATTGGATTAATGACTGTGTCAGTGCTTGCTGCAGTGCTTCCCTCTGATTGCAGTGAGCTTTTGTATACTACAGAGTGCAGAAGAAAAAATGGGATTTATGCAGTTGTTCACAAAGCTGAATATACAAGCAAGAGATGTCTTGGAATATTTAGTAGCCACTTGAGCAACATGACAAAATAAGAGCTTTTTTGTTTTCAGTAATGTAGAGTCGTCCACCCACATCAGGAACACATGTGTGAGCTCTGTCTAGCTCCATGCTGATAATTTTACACTGCAGTATAATTAAATCCAGGGACGTTCCTTAAAATTGTAAGGAATCATTTTATGTTTAGCTACTACTTCCAAAGCCTTCTGAAAAGGGACAGAAATTTCCAACCTCTGTTTAAACTGTACTGTTGATAGGTTTGCTATTGGTTTGTAACTCCCAGAGATTCCTTTGAGAGATGGGGTATCCTGGTTCTGCAGTACTCTCATTGTTTGGGGTCTGACAGTGATCTTGGGCACTTCTTTGATTCTTGACAAAGCACACAGTGTTGTACAGGTGCTGATGGGATTTTCCATTCTGTTAACAGTTCCATTAAGGTGCTTGCAGTTACTGCTCCTCTGCCAGCTTGTCCAGCAGGTGAATGGTTGTGCCGTGGGTCCATGAGAAGGGTGCTCAGCAACACAGACAACAACACACTCTGCAGTGTAGCTGAATTGCACATCCAATGCCAGATGAGCCAGAACTAAGAGTTTGCTCTGAGGTGAAGCCTTACCAGAGAAACTCCTGAATCTGCTCAATTTTTTCTAAAGCCACTTGGTACTATTGAGCTCAAGATCATTATTACAGAGAATGTTCAAAAGCTGGAAAAAGCAATAGCAGCAGCTGCAATTTGACCAGATCTTTCAGTGATTGAGCCGGGAATAGAATCCAAATTTCCAGATATGTGTTCAGTCAGTCATATCGTCATTACTTCAGTTCAGCCTATTGGCATGCTGGAGTGGATTGTGCCAAACTTTGTGTAATGTGTACAGTATACAATAGCTTTATTTGGGAACATAACATTTTTGCTTCCCAGGACCCATCTGTTTGTTCTTTAGAGCTGTTGCTCAAGTAGAGATTTTTTCACACACTTGAGTCCTGTTCACACTGGCAAGGGGTGACAAAGGTAAGGAAGGTGTCACTCAAAACATAATACATTCAAAACATAATGCTCGTTCCCATCAAAATGATGATGGTATTCACATGGAGTTATTTCTGTGTATCTGGAGGATTGCTGTCTTACCCTTCAGCGTCCTGAAGTTTGTGAGGCATTGCTAAGGGCTGAAGGATTTCCCATCATATTCTCCCCACCACGTGAGCTGTTCCTGGTGACGGATGGCTTGTGGGCACCGAGTCGAGAAGGACACAGATGGTCAAAGCAATGAATCTGGGAGAGCTCTGAGGAGTGTGTGCTTTTGTCCAATCAGCATTTTGCTCATTTCGTCTGAGAGAAGGAATAATTATTGAATTATAGGCTTAATGGGAAAAAAAATGACAAGTCTGTCAGGACTGCACAGGAAAATGTTACCGGGTGGCAGAAAGAGCAGAGGATTTCCAGGGCAATTAAGGATTATGGGGGAATGGCAAATGCATATTTATGCAGATGCTTTTAAACATGTACAAAACTCCACAGTGTTTAGATTATTTAGGCTGATATTCAGATAGCAATGCTTACATTTTCTGTCAAATCTCAGTACAGTGTATAGGACATGGGTGGGTCTGTCAGTCTGGAAGCTGATGAATGGCTGTAGACTTTTGCCTGTGCTCTCTTGGTGGAACACAGATTTCTTTTTGTGAAGTCTGAATAGACACTGTCTACTTTTGCTGGTATTAGTAGTAAAAATGCACATTCAATTGAAGCAATTTGTGTTTACATTTTCCCTTGTTCTTAAGCACTTTGTATAATCAATCATGAGTTCCACTGCTGATTTAAGGATTTGCCATGAGAACAAAGATTCAATAAAAAGTGATTATGATCCAGTTCAAATATTTTATGCTTGATAGAGGTGATTAAATTTCTCTTTGGTTTACAGAATGTCCCAGAAATTTGGGCTAGTCAGAGGAAGGAAGTTTATAAAGCAGTGGATCACGTTTTGTCGTGGGTTTAATTTTCATGTCTAGTGGCACTACAACATTCCTGTGTGTTCTGTAACCAAGGACTGCCAGTCTTTTCATCTCTTTTCCCACCATACCATTGCATCCTATGAAACCTATTCCCCTAAACAATAATCCCTCAAAAGCTGTTGTCCCTTGCTTTTTTTATCTGTATCACACTGTCTTTTAATTTTTGGAGCATCAGTGGTTGCTGTTGAAGATATGAAATGCTGTGAGATAAAGCCAAGTGCAGTACATACACACTGTTAAAGAGCAGTGAGAAAGCTTGGAGAAACACACTTCATTTAGTGATGGCTCTAGAAACTACCTGCAGATACTCCCACCACGAGATGGTGATGTTTAGTGCTTGTGTGACAGCTGTCGGGTGTGCTGGAACCAAGTGATTTGTTTTGGAGAGGACAGTTTGAATGCCTTCTTGTTTGGATTCTCATCAAACTGCCCTTGTACTGCTGAGTTAATTGTAGGCAGTTCCTGGAGAAACCTTCTTGTCTGACTTCCTCAGCTGCAGAGTAGGGGTGATGGTAGTTTATTAATGGGATTCCAATTGAAGATTGCTGATACTTATTTATTCTGCTTTAGACAGTCAGCAAATAAGAAAATTGTCAGTGTGCTTACTTTAATGTCTTTATGTAACAAAAATACTTCTTTAGAGAAGGCTATTCTGTATAAACACTATTTATAAGAAGATTTCCTTTGGGCTGAAGCTATTCTCACTATATGAAAGGTCTAATTTCAATTTTCTGCTTCTATCTCCAGTATTTTGCAAGGTGCTTTTCTGACCTACCATGCTATACCAATGATTTCTCCATATTCATTTTGATAAATGATAATTTCACATAGAGCTGAAGACAAATTTGTTTTTACAGTTCACCAAATTTTGGGGAGGAAGACAGAAACTTGGCTTCAGTTGTATTAACACTGCCCCTTTCATGTATTAATAAAAAATAAAATTAAATAAGGTGTTTTAGTTGACATTTTGCTCTGAAACCAGGTCAAGAATTCAATGTATATGGCTATAGAGGCTTTAAAACTCTGAAGAATAAAACATGGGAATTTCTTTGTGAAAAGAAACCTTGCTAAATATAAATTGAGCTCCTTTTACTATTCGTTAGAGTTATAGACAGCCATGTACATACCAGCTGTTCTTTGTGGGTTTTCCAGTCAGTTGAGATTGCCAAGAGATTGACTGTCTTTGTTGGCAACTGTTAAAAAGGCAATGGCAGTCTTCCACTACTATTTGCAAAAGCTGTAAATAGTTACTTGTTCTGAAGATGTTCTTGGGAGAAGGAAAAGCAGAAATATGAAAATGGTGTGAGAATGATAGCTGTTATCCTGAAAGTGGGAGGGAGGGAGTCAGGGAGGTTCTCTTCTGTCTGTTGGGTCACTTCCTACTCTTCAGGTGCAGACAAAAAAGTGATTATTTCCAGTACCCAGAAATCATTTTTTAGGTTGTAAGGTAAGAATCAGCCAGAACTGATAGCAAACAGGAATAAAATTCTTGAGTAAGAACACTTGCTTTTTTCTGAAAATAAGGTCTTTTCACAGAGGTTTCTTGTTATTGCAAAGCCCTCACCTGAATTTCTGTTTGGGTGTCTGTCTACAGTTATGAAATATATTTTAGGTTAGTCTCTGTATAGAAGCCTGAATAGGCTGTTCCAAATTATTTTCTTCAGACATCAAGTTTCCAATAATTTTCTGGTAGTGGGATTCAACTACAAAGAGATTTTGTCATGAACAGGAAGTACCAGAGTGGTGTATGAAAATTAAATTTTTGTGTCTGGTCTTTTCTGTGGACAAATGGAACTCTAGAAAGTAAAGTAGCGGAAAAAGTGTCTTGTCCAAGAGCTGAAAATGTTATTTTGTTTATTCTTTAAAATGTTAATCACTTTAGGACGAAAGAGAAAAAAAGTCTTCTTCATGTGTATGTAAAATAAAATTTCACTACTCTGTTTCTGTTGTTACAGTTTATCCTGACCTGTGTACCATTAGTCTGGTAGCTATTGGGGATATGAATAAACATGTGGACAAGCTGCTTTTCTGGGAAGATGTGTATGGCTTTGACATGTCTTGTATGAAGAAGGCTGTCATTCCAGAAGCTGTTGTAGAGATGCTGGATCCAAAGACACTGATATCTACAGCCAGTGTCATTAAGGTACCATATTACTTAATGCTTAGTAGCCAGGTTAGAATTTTCCTTGGTTATTGGATGAGGGGCAGAAATTCACATGGCACACACAAACTTTGGCGTCTTCAAAATGACAGAAGTGCAGTGAGGTTCTTGCTGGTAAGACCAGAAGGTTTGTATTAATTGCTTTTTTTACCAACTTTGAGCATTTAGTAAGGTAATTTTCCCATATTTAGACTATTCTGTTCTATGATTTCTTCTATCCAAAACCAAATTTACTTTATGCTCTACTGGTAATAGTGCATGCACATCCCTTTCTAATACATGCTGTCACGAGCAGTCACTGTCCAGCTCAGTTGTAGTTGCTTATCAAATTTTGTCATCATGCAGCACATAGCATAACTTGTGCTGAATGGCTTTATACTCATTTGTTCTCATTTAGCCATCACGGTTTTTAAAATAACTTAAAATCAATGCATGTGCTCATTTGCTGGAGTTATAGTACAAAGTAGTAAAATTAATGAGTTGAGGAACAGTGGCATTATAAGTAAATTGTTTTAATCAATAGCTATCCCACAGAACAAATGGATTATATTTTGTAGGGAAAGTTTAAAAATGTTCCAATTCATCATTATGATTATTACAGAAGGTACTTTTGTGTATTTGCTCAGATCAGATGCTGCTTGTTCTATATAGTTCATAGTGTGACTTTTCAGGAAGGAGAACATTCCCTAAAGAAAGACAGGGCAGCATGAAAAATCATAGAAGGCTTTGGGTTAAAGATTGGTTCCAGGTCCAACTCCTCTGCAGTGGACAGGGACACCTTCCACTAGACCAGGTTGCTCAGACCTCCCTCCAATCTGGCCTTGAACAATTCCAGGGATGCAGCAGCCGCAGCTTCTCTGGGCAGCCTGTGCCAGAGCCTCACCACCCTACAGTAAATAATTTCTTCCTAATATCAAATCTAAACCTGCTGTCTTTTAGTTTAAATCCATTCCCCCTTGTTACTCCATGTTCTTCTGAAAAGCCTCTCTCCATCTTTCTTTTTGGCTCCCTTCAGGTGCTGGAAGGCTACAGTTAGGTTACCCTTAAGCCTTCTTTTTTCCAGGCTGATCAGTCCCAATTCTCTCAGTCCTTCCTGACAGGAGGGGTGCTCCATCATCTTGGTGGCCTCCTCTGGACTCACTCCAACAGCTCCATGTCCTTGCTGTGCTGGGGCCCCAGAGCTGGGTGCAGAAATCCTGCAGAGAGGAGAGAAGAATAACCCCATGTACCAATGGAGGCTGGGAGCCTACTGGCTGGAAAGCAACTTTGCAGAGAGGAATTTGGGGGTGCTGGTTGACACCAAGCTGACCAGTAACACATACCCCGTGGCAGAGCCAGCCAGCAGCCTCCTAGGCTTATCACCAGCAGCTCAAGAGAGATGCATCTTCTCTTGCACCCAGGGAGGTGACTTCTGGAGTGCTGTGTCCAATCTTGGGTTCCCCACTGTGGGAGTGAGATGACTGTCCTGGAGTGAGTCCAATGAAAGACTGCAGAGGGGGTTCTCCAAAGGTCTCTTTCAAACTCAGTTATTCTGTGATCAATACAAACCCAATCTGGCAAATCAAAACCCCCAGTTTTAACCCATACCAGTTTTAATGCTGTAGTTTACCATGTGACTACATGAACAAGGGGTAAACCAGGTTAAGATGCCTGTGGAAGCTGCTTGCTCTCAACAAGAGGCAGCTGCCATCAAGAAGCAACTTTCCTGAACAGAATGAGCTACCAAGTGTAGTTTCATACCACTGCTACTCAAAGTGTCTGTTTATCTGGGTGTGTGAGGAAGAGGAGTTTCAGGTGTTTAGTCACATGGGATTAAGCAGTTTTTTAGTCTCTTCCAATTTTTTGGAAAGCCGAAATTGTATTGCCTTACAAAAGTTGTCTCATAATGAGAACAACTGAACAACCTTCATCTAAAGGGAGATCTTAATTGACATTCCTCACTGTTACTGACAGAATTTTATTGCCCTTTTTGACAGCATATCGACTGTAATACTGCATCCAGTCCAGACTTGGAATTCTCTTCAGATTTCACCCTGAGCATTACAGTGAGCACACAGTGTACGGTAAGACCATATTAGTTTCTTCATACATGGTCAGTGTCACATTGGACTAAGAGACAATGCATTAATTATCCTTCATTTATCATCAGCCCTTGCCTTGAAACATTCATTTCTGCAGCATAGAGGTGTCAGATGAGCCCTTTCTATAGAGATGGATGTAAAACTCCAGTAATGGTGTTACAGGGTAATACAGCTAGATGAGGAGAGGGAAGGGTAAGGAGCCTTAGTTTTGGGATCTTTCTGTTTTGTTCTCTAGCCTATTCTCTGAAATACAAGAAAGTCTGGTGTTAGATTGGCTAAGTAATGCATTGAGCTTTCAAACACTACATTTATAAGCAAAGGCAGGATGGCCTAATTTTTACAGTAATTTCAGTAATTTGCTTTTAAATTCAGTACAAATATAAGTGCTTTCTACCAATTTATTAAAATACTTTCATCAAATTTGGCAAAAGTTTGCATTACACTCTGAAATCTGTAGTAAAAACTGAAATTTTTGCAGTCTGGAGTATTGTGAAACTTGTGGGAGTTTCATGCTTAAGTCACATCACAAAATCAAGGGTAAAGGGGTAATTTTGAGCTTACTTCTAATATACTGAGATGAAGTCTGCTTCAGCAGCTTTATTGGGTTTTTGCACAAGTATACTAAGAAGAGCTGCCCGCTCCTTCTGACACAGACACAAAGATTATGTTTCTGTATGATATAAACTATTTAAGCTGGTGACAAAATCTTGGATGCCTGCATTAGGCAATGTAATTCCTGGTTTGGATGTTAGTTCATGCTGCTGCATTTGCCAAAGTTTTTGCAGTGTTACAGTCTGCATAAGAGTTTGTTGGTGTTACGAAGTGGGATTTTCCAATATACATAGTTTAAATCATTACCATTTTTAATTAGTAGGTGTGTACTTCATATTTATTTGTCAGTTATCACCAAATTAAGTAAATACACAGTAACATTTTGGGTTTTATTAAATGGAAATCTGTCTATTTTATTGTGCATACAGAAAAAAACTCTCCTGTTATAAGATATCATAGGATAATTCCAGTTGCCTTAGGGCAGGGTCAGATTTGATTTGAGATCAAGCTCCACTGCAGCCCTGGTTTAATTTTCTTAATATGGCCACATTTGAATAACTGATTAAGCAGAAATCTTTACAAAATGTTGGCCATCTTTCTGAGGTTGGGTAAAGTAAAATAGTTCGTTTTATAAATACTGTTTTCCCCAGCACTAGGCTCTTACAAAACTTCATTTCTGTTCTGTGATTCTATGCTATCATTGGCATATAAATCAAGATGTATACCTGCATTTTATGACTTCCAAGAAGAAAGGGAGGGGAGTGGGGGAAGAGCAGTGTTTCTGAAATTTGCAGTGAATGCAAGTTCTAAAAAATTATCAGAATGCTCATACTGTAAAGTATTTTTCAGTTCATAATTTAGGTTTATTGACACTTTGAGTGAAATTTCCAGTTTCTGTGATGGATTGTAGAAGTTTAGTTGAGGGTTGACAGTTCATCCATCATATCAGGCTGCCTAACCTTGCAGTAAATGAACAATAAAAGTCCATTATTTATGTTGGGAATTTTTGAGGAGATGCTTTAAGATTGCAATTTGTCCTTTGAAAATAATATTTGATGGTTTTCTTATTTGCATATGTGTTTTGTTGTTCTACTGGCTTTTCATTTTTTGCACAAAAAGAGAAAGTTGCCTACATTTCCCAAAATTCTAGGGTTTTGTACTCATCTCTTACAATTTTTTTTTGGGGGGGGGTGTGTTAAATATGAACATTTTAAAATATCTTTGCTTTATTTACAAAAAATATTCCACAAAAATGGCAATTTGAAAATCCATCTTTATATGCCCGTATTTCATTTCAAAGCAGCTTTTCCTTAGCCATGGAAGTGGGGAAGCAGGTTTGGTTGTCTTATTCTTAGTGTTGCCATCAACATTGCCGATACCAGAGCAGTGTTGCCATCAGAACTAGGACTGGCTCTGTTGAATAATCTGTCCTTAGAAACCAGGCTGGAAAATGCTGGAAACTGGAAAATGTAAGGGCACATGGTTCTGTTATTTGTTCTGGGGATCCTATCTCAGACCAGCTCCCGTTTGCAGTATCCCTGGCTGTGGGGGGTTGGGTTTCCCTGCTCCCTCCCAGGGCACTCTGTGCATGCAGAGCAGTGTGGGGCAGACATTCCTACTCTGAGGTGTGTCAGCAGCATGGAATGCATGGCTCAAGTAGCTGAACTTGTTTTTGGAGGAGCTTTGCACTGATGGGAAGTAATTTAGCAAGTAGTTAAAGAGCTGTGGGCTCTTCTAGTTGAGTGTGCAACATAATGTTAATGGTTGAAGAGCTAAACTCTCAGCTGGCATCTCTGGAAGTAACAGCCACATCAGGGTCTGCTGCTTCCTCCCATCAGCCTGTTTGCAAGTCTGTGCTAACTTGACAGGACTCTGGAAAAGCTGACAGGAGTCAGAGCCATCATGCAGTTTTTTACCAACTCTGCCACGTTTGCTCTGATCTGACTTGGAACACCCTCAGGATCCCTCAGTCAGGAGAGGCTGCACTTCATGTTTCTGTGGCAAAATCATAGAATGCTTTGACTTGAAAGGGACCCTAAAGATCATCTAGTTCCAACCCCCTGCCATGCCCAGGGATCCCAGCCCCTGGATCAGATTGCTCCAAGCCCCATCCAGCCTGGCCCTGAACACTTCCAGGGATGGAGCAGCCACAGCTTCTCTGTGCAGTCTGTGCCGGCGCCTCACCATCTTCACAGTAATAATTTCTCCTACTAACTAATCTAAATCTTTCCTCTTTTAGTTTAAAACCATCCCCCCTTGTCCTGTCACTATCTGCCCACATAAAACAATGTTAAATTCTTCTAAAAGCTGTCCTTAGTTTTTCCTCGGCTGACTGTTTTCTGGGTTTGGATGAATGTACTAAGGACACTGAATCCCCAACCATCAAGGTGAGCTTGTGTAAAATAGAAAAGCTGTGCTCACAAAACTAAGAGCATAGTGTTGACACATCTGATTCATTTGTCCTTCCACCTATTTGAAGCTACTCTCATACTTTTTTATGATTGAAAAAAAGCCCCTAGCAGAGTATTAAGTTGTGCTCATAAGAGATCAGCCTCATGTCGTACTGTAGGTGCATCTTGAGTTGTATTGCAGATGATTCTGTAATACATTGAGTCATAGCCTTAAAAAATGATTAAGGCTCTAAATAGTTTTTCTCCCAGATGTTCAAGCAATTAAATAAGTCTTCAAAAAAAATTTCTAATACACACAAGAAATAGAAAATTGAGCAAAACTAAGCATTTTAAATATGACCTTGTATGTGCTTGTTAGTCTTTTAGAAGTCCTGGGACAAGGTGGGGTAGTTAAGGCTTTTTTCAGAGCACGTATGGCTTCTGTGAATTTTTCCTTTATTCCTCACATGCTTTGCCACAAATAAATATTTTCTAGCATTAATTTTATATATCATTATTTTAGCTTTCAAAGATTGAAGATTTTCAAAGCGTGAAATGGTTGTGTGGCATCATTATATGAAATTGTTCCTAAGCAGTTTTATTGCAAGTTGACTTCATTTCAGTCCTACAAAGATAATAGCAAAAAAAAAAATTAGCCTGCAGAAGTGCATTTTCCTAATAAAGAGCTAGGGTTTGTCACTGCTTATTTTAATGAGACATCTGGCTAATATCAGTTAGTAGATGCTGCTAGAAAAATCTCCATTAATTGTATTCTAAGTTGATCACCGTGTGAGCTTTTGAGATAAAATATAATGGTGATTACCCTCAGTATAGAAATCAATTGACAAACTTTCTCTTTTGTTTGCAAGCATTTCCCCTGTGAGTCCATCAAGGTTGATCTTTCCTAGCTGAATAACAATATCCCCTGAGAGGAAAATGGCAGTATCTCTTCATTGCTCCCAGGAGATCTTGTCAAAGAGCAGGGGATGTATATAAAAAAGTGGGAGGGAGGAAGGGGGTGAAAGAAGGATAATGAACTAGAGGACGTGACTGATGTATTAAAACCTTTAGCAGGAAAAAGGAAGTTGAGTTGACTAGAGAAAATTATTCTGACTAAAGAAAATCTTTGCTTGTTTAAATTTTCTTAAGTGTCATGCAGTTTCATTTCTTAATATCTGGTCTTTAACTTGGGAGCCAACCAGCAGTAGTAACATATGAATCTTTGGTTCCAACCTTATGTGAGAAACTAAATTTTTTAAGCTAGAAGTTGGAAATCTGGTTCAGGTACCACAGTGAAACCCAGCTCGAATGCCTGATTCCTGAGTAAAGGAAATACTACTCTACCATGTCACAAAGCAGGTTTTGTCCTTCTCACCTGTGTACTTACCTGTAGCCTCCTCTGGAGTGATCTCCAGATTATTAATCTTTAAAACAAAAAATTGCTGGGTTTTAATTGCCAGGGGTTTCTTTTCCCTGTGATAAAAACGCAGCAACTCTGCTGCATGGATGACAAACATTCCATCTCCATGCTTGGATAAACTCCATCAAAAGCACATTATCTCCCACTTCTGTGGCCAGCTGTCTAATTGTATTTGTTGTAGCCACTCACTGTTGGAACATGATACTAGTGAAGAGCAAGAATGATAAATTACTCACTGTAGGTAATAGTGATGATGATAATTTTTAATTTCCTTGTTCCTAAGTGAATAGGCAAGGTTGCCTTTGAGTTCTCATAAGGAATCGAGCAGTCTCATTTGTTTTGTCATGTTAAAATGCTGCAAATACAGCCAGCCGTTTTCTTTAGGAAAAAAGCCTTAGTATTCAGATGTATTTGAATTAAATTTTAGATTTTCCTTTGCATTTCAGCTAAAGGCTCTGAATGGAAGAGTGTAAATAATATGTACTAATACTCATTTATTGTATGATAAAGCTTTTTGCGGTTTTATTATATTTGGCACATGTTAAGTAAATAAATGGGATGGAAAAATAGTCTTGAAATCATTTATCTGGGAAGGAGGAAAAACAGTTTGAAGACAAGTGAATCTTACTGGGAGGACCTGGGAGGTTTTTCATGTATTTGCATGGACACCTTAGAAACCCTTAGTGATAGATTAAGACCTTAAGCTACATGAGCTCTTCATCAAAGAGTGGGGTTGACAAAATCAGGTAGGAGTTCATGGCTGCTATTTTAATTTCGGGAATATTTTATTCTTAGTTGAGGGAACTCTTTGTTGACCTTCATAGGATGTTGCTCTGCAGTCTCAGTAATGTGTATGTATTTATGTATATCTGATGCTAAATGTTTCCTTCATTCCTTATTTGGCTGCCTTAGTTCCCTGGGTAAATATATTGGCTTTTTTCTGGGATTGGAGATTTTGTCCTCATAGCTTGGCTTTTCTCCTGGCAAGTTATTTGAGAACAAGAAGAATAATATTTTGGTAGTGTTTCCCAATATTTACTGTCCTTTGAGGCTGGAGCATGTGTCAGGCTGGAGTTGTAGTTATTTATTACCAGTTTGGAAGTCATTATTTTTGTTTTCCTCTTTCATGGTATTCAGGAGACTGGCACTTGAAAGATTTTTCCAGAGAAGATTTAAGTTCTTACTGATTAGTTGTAGGTGAAGTTGTAAATGAGCTGTCAAAGGTGTAGCAAAAAAGATGAGAGGAATTGCAGTAGG
The DNA here is from genome assembly GCA_013400515.1 of Erpornis zantholeuca. Taxonomy (NCBI): domain Eukaryota; kingdom Metazoa; phylum Chordata; class Aves; order Passeriformes; family Timaliidae; genus Erpornis; species Erpornis zantholeuca. The sequence continues at coordinate 21,939 of VZTN01028711.1, forward strand.
AGAAATAACTGTTATCATTATACTTAAAAAAAAACCAACAAGAAGAAAAAGAATCCGAGGCAGTAGTTGTAAAACATCATTTAGAATTTATGGGGAAGTTATTTGCTTGTTCCTTTTCTTTTGTTTGACTTCCTGTAAAAAAGATGTCACCTTTAATGAAAATCTGGCCAGCCCTATGTTTCATTTTAATATGCGTCTGTGATTGCTTCTAGTCTGCCACTTGTAAGTGATGTTTTTTTCCTTATATTTTTCTGCATGTGATAAATTATACAACAAGAGGGGAGGACCTCATCTTCCTTCAAGTTGTAAGCATTGGAAATCTCTTTGTTTGTAATATTGCATATTTATTTAATAGATGTTTGTGATTATTATAGCTACTGCAATTTGGAACAGTGTTCAACAGTGAAATGAAAGGAAAGTATTTTGAACTTTACTTTTACAGAAGTGCTTTTCTGAAATGCATTTAAACATAAAAGATACATAATTGTGCATTTTGACATAAAGCACCAAGTTACAAAAAGAACAAAGGTATATATTCCTTAAAAGGAGATAGGAAGCAAACCTACAATCTTACAGCTAGTTTTTTATTATCAAGTATTTTAACTGTGATTTGTGTCAGTTTTTAGATTTCTGAGATTTGTTTTTAAGTACACAGGACTAGTGATTTTAGATAAAATTGAAGAAAGCATCATTTGCAGGTACTTTCCTTCTACCTACTTTTTTTTTCTTTTCCCCGATACATGAATGCAGGGTACCAGATCATTTCTGAAGTGGTGCAGTGCTTACATCAATACACCTTAAGAGTGGTGGTTGTTTTGGTTTAGGGATTGTTTTGGTTTAGAGGTTTTTGGAGTGTGTTGAAACAAACCTGTGTGATGCTGTCAGAGATTTTAGTTTTGCATAGCTCTTTCAAGGAGGACTGAACCATTGGCTCATTTGGTCAGAGCATGGTGCTAATAATGCCAAGGTTGAGGGATCAATCCCGTGTGGGCCATGAACTCAATGATCCTTATGTGTCCCTTGCAACCCAGAATATTCTGTGAGTCATGCTGTTTCATGTAAAACCAGAAATTCTAATGGTTTGTATCAAGCTTTTTGCAAAACACTGAGAGGACAGATAATTAGAACTGTGTTGCCCCTTTGTATCCTTCAATACTTTTCCAGAGGCATGGAATTGTTTAGGCTGTAAAAGATCACTTTAAGATCATTGAGTCCAACCTCTAACCCAGCACTTCCAAGTCCAGCACTAAACTGTGTCCCCAGGTGCCACATTCACTTGACTTGAATCACTCCAGGGCTGGCGACTCCACCACTTCCCTGGACACTCTGTTCCAATGCCTGACAGCCCTTTCAGTGAAGAATTTTTTCCCAATACCCAATCTAAACTTCCCTTGGTGTCACTTGAGGCTGTTTTCTCAAGGCCTCTTTTCAGGGAGTAGTAGAGAGTGAGAATGTCCCCTCTGAGCCTCCTTTTCTCCAGACTAAACACCCCCAGCCCCCTCAGCTGCTCCTCATCAGATTTGTGCTCCAGACACTGTCCCAGCTCCATTCCCTTGTCTGAAGCTTCTCCAGCACCTCAAAGTTTTAATTTTGCCATTCTACAGAACCACCTGGCAGATTTTAGGAAGGTTGGGTGCGCTCTTTGTAAGGAGTCTGTAGGCATCTGTGTAGCTGGCTTGAGATCCCTTTGGCCTGAGGCAGACAAGATATGACAAAACAGCTCAAAAGCAGAAAGATCTCAAAACACAATATAGTTAAAATTATAAGCATAGCATTGTGTTTGAATGAGCATATGAATGTACACAAACTATGGAGAACCATGCAAAACAAATCCATTTCTTGAGAACAGCTGGTAAATTTAATACTTCCTATAGGGTGTCTGTTTAGTAATAAACTGAACTTACTTCATGAAAATAATGTCTAATTTGGATAAATTGAGTGCCTTTAAAGTGGTGTTACTGGCAGGGCAACACATGCAATATAACACACAGAATCTTCCATGTGAAATCAGGGAGAGGAAAATAAGATAGTTAATGTAGGCTGGAGTTACTGGGAGCTTTGGCATAGAGTTGAGATGGATATTATTACCTGGATATATGCAAATAACTGTTTATGTTAAACAGGAGGTTTAAACTTCTTCAGTTTCTTATTTTAAAAGGGTAAGCCACAGGCTATGTGCATCAAAGTGGGATTTATTTATTCTGTGCTTTTTTGCTTTCTGTATTTCCTCAGCTATAGTTGGTTTGTAGAATAGCTGTCATAGGGAGTATTAGACAAATTTTGCAGGTGGTCAGTAACTACTGGGTTTAGTATTAGACTTCTTATTTTCCCAAAGGTTTGAAATACTATAGAAGAGATGGAGATTAAACACACTGTTGGTAAAAACAAATTACCAATAATATAACAAATTTCAAAACAAAGATCATCAAACCAAGTGTGTGTGTGGTTGGTTCTTTTAGTTGGCTCAAAAACAGTTTGAAAATTATTAATGAAAGATACTCATTAGATTTCTCAATTGCAGTGTGTGCTCTTGCAGTTTTCAAAATGTCGTTCACTCTTTTCCTTCAATGTATTTAACTTAAAAAATGTAATTTCTGTTCAGCTAAATGGGGCTGGGGTTGCCTCTTCACACGACTCAACAGTGTGTGTGTTTCGGTTCTGAGGTGCCTCCACTGCCCAGTTTTAACTGACAGAATTTTGGGAAATGCCCAGAGCTGTTCACAGGAGCATATTCTCAGGAACTTGAACAATAATATTTTTCTAGTTTTGGTTTCTTTTGGCTCAACAATTATTTCAGTGTTCAATACTGAAGGACAGCTATCCGTTTTAGAACATAACAAGAAGAAATTAATGGATTAATGTAGAACTCTTGTTCTCTGTAATCCCTGGAGCTCTGATTAAGGTGGTCTTTGTGATGTGTAATAATTATTGTTACTTCTCTGGATTAGCTCTTCAAAGTAAGTGTTTCAGGTTGTTTCAGATAGGAAAACCAGTGATACTGTAAAGGATAAAACATTTTTTCTAGTCATTTACAAAAGGTACAAATCCTGTTTGCCTTAACACAGGCGAGGCAGCAGGGAGCACTTATTTTGCTTGTAACTGAGTTTCTTTTCAACCTGAGCTTCATCCCAGACAAAGTTATCTGGAACCTTTTCTCAGGGTACCATGTAGGGTGTTTCTGTCACCTCTTATTACCAAGTGTATGGATAACTGCATCCACCTTAGCTATGGTCTGTCTGCTTGGAGCTTTTGGCTTTTTGATCCAAGATGTAGCTTGATTGTCTCATTTTGTCTGGAAGCCAGATTTTTTTTCTCCTTGATGTATTTTTGTTGTCACAACCTTGTTTTTCTGTATTTGTAAGTATACCAACAGAATTGAGCTGATGATTGAAAAATATTTTTATGACTTGGTAGATCTCTGACTAATGTCCAGAAGAGATTGTGCATCAATAAAAGTAGTCTGATGGGTCAATAGAACTTTGTCAAAACCTTCTCAGTCTTTACTCATAAGGCATATTAGAGACAAGGCTTTAATTCTCTTGGGAATGAGATTCTCAGATTGAGTGATAGGAGTTTACTAAAAGATGGGAAGAGTCACTGTTTCCACTCTCTGGTGCTCATTTGTCATGAAGGGCTCTCAGTGTCTCCATAGTTTGTTTTGTATTTTAACTCTTAAGCCACATTGGAATTTGGAACTTGCCAGGCTTGTCTGGAGTGCTCTTCATTCAAAAGCAGATGCTTTAGCATAGTTTTACAGCTTTAACACATTGTACTTTCCACTGTGTTGGCAACATCTGTTTTGGATTTATACTAGAGAGGAAAAATACCAGAATGACTTACTCATATTATATATTTTGTAATGATAAAACCATATACCCTAGTTCTGTAAGCATGTTTGACTTTTTTCTTTCCTCTCACAATCTGTGTGTGAATCTATATGAAGGGTGTGCTATAGAATTTGTCCTTTTTAGCTCTTCAGAACAACCAGTTTCCTGGTCCTGGACTAGGAGAAAAACCCTGGTGCAATAGAGGGAGGTGTACAATAGGTTGTTTGCAGTGAGTGTGAAACAGGCTTGCCATCATTGCATTGGCACATACTTTGTTTGAATGCACTTCAGCTGATGTGGGGAGAGTCCTTTCCTCCCATCACAGGGATAGAGAGTGTCCCCAGCTGAGAAACTTCACCTCAGCTGTGGTTGCTCAAAAGCTCTGTTCCAGGTCATTTCTTCAGGCTGATGTGATAGAAAAGCCCAACTGCCTTGGCACCAGGGTCTGATGTGCTTTAGCCTTTTCCTAGAACTGGGGAAAGCAGATAAAGGTGAGCATGGACAGGATTTCACTGGTGAAACTGGAGTGGATGTTTTATTGACATCTTCCAGCTGTTTATTTGGGTTTCTGGGACTCTCTCAAACTGTTTTTTGTCAAAAAAGCAGTCCAGCATTGAAAGACTGACTAATAGTGTTGATATGCTGCTTTGTATGTGAACATTTTATATCTGTTAGGTATTAGGAAGAAATTCTTCCCTGAGAGGGTGGTGTGGAACTGGCACAGGTTGCCCAGAGAAGCTGTGGCTGCCCCACCCTTGGAAATGTCCAAGGCCAGGTTCGATTGGGCTGGAGCAATGTGGCCTGGTGGAAGCTGTCCATGGCAGGGGGTTGGAACAAGATGATCTTTAAGACCCCTTCCAACACAAACCAGTCTGTGCTTTCTTTTCCTATTCAAACGGGAAGAAAAGTCCCATTAATAAATGAGGCACTGAAGAGAGGGGCTCTTGAGGTTAGGAGTGGGATGGCAGGAAGGACAGAGAAGGAATCTCGTGGAAAGTTACAGTTGCAAACTATTAGCTGTTGGAAGAGCCAGCAGGAAGCATTTGTGAATGTTTTTCTTTATCTGTGTACGCAGAAGAGGGAGAAAAGTATTCCCTGCCTGGTTGTGCTCTGCCTCTGTTCACAGGGAGCTGCTGTGGAAAGTTTTGTTTAGCCACACAGCGAGTGAACAAATCATGCAGAATCCCTCGTACTTGGTGTGTGTTTACTGAGAGTCATGGACAGGACAAGGGCTGAGTTTTGTGCTTGTGGGTTTGCACATCTGAAAAGCTGTTTCCTCTTATGTGATTCTGGTGTGTGGGTTATTTTGGAAACTCTTTACTAAAATCTGGTACGTAATAAAATGCAGCTACAGTGGGCTGAATATTTTGGGTTTTTTTGCTTAGGATTTCTAGCATACTTGAAAGCATAAATGTAAGCTTTTTCCTCTAGGTAAACACTTGAAAAGGAATAGAAATTCCAATAAATGCATATATGAATCACAGAATTTTACTGGAGTGTCACTATTATTCTTTTATTGTACTTAGATTTTCACCTCTTTTTTATAGGCAATTGCTGGTTACTTTGATGTATTTTTTGAGAAGAACTGCCACAACAAGGTGAGTTTTTGGGTTTATGCATTTTAAAAATGTCTTTGAGAGATGAGGATGGTGTTGTATTTTATTTTGATGTTTGGCAGTGAGTCTGTTTTTCTGTGGCAAAGACTTCATATGCATTTGTGTTTGGTAATTGATTGATGTGGTGTGATAACGAAAAGGTTGTTTTTAATCAAACTCTTGAACTCTGTCGTTGCAGGTCTTGTTTTCAACTGGTCCCCAGTGTACCAAAACACACTGGAAACAGACAATTTTCCTCCTGGAGAAGCCAATTCCTGTAGAAGCAGGTATATTTAAATTCAGTTGCAGTGCAACAATGGTTATGTTGTAGTTGCTGTTACCATTAAATCTAGATATAAAATACTTCAAAATTTACGTAAGTGTCCAAAAGAATGAGTAAATAAATTTTTCAGCTGCTGTTTAAGGAATTTTTTTGTCTCACCAAAGCAGGGAAGTATCTGTGTACAAAATTATTGTTTAAAATTGTACATAAATGTATGCATAAATATCTTGTAAGTGGGCATATATCTTACACTTGTAAAGCTCCATACTGTAATTTTGGTGAGAAAAGTTCTGTATCAAAGCATTTTTGATGCAGAAAAATGTAAGACCAGAACACTGCTATTGACATTCTCTTAATTTTGGCATTGCTAATATTCTAAGTATCAAATTTGTTAAGTGATTGCACAAGATTTCTTGTAGCCCTTCTTGAACTGTCCTGTATTTAAATTGATCATTAATATATGCATAGGTTGTATCTGCCATGACAGGGTTACTCTGTAAAATGAAAACAGTTTTAAGGAACTCACAGCCATGAACTTGAGCCATTGAAGTATTGAATAGGTTAGTTTACACCATAAATTTTTATAAAAAGGTTAATTACTGTAATAAGTTTCACCTTGAATTTGATGTAAGTAAAAAGGTTTTTGTTGTCATTGGGGATAAGCAAAATTCAGATGATAAACTGTTGAGGTGAGGTTTTGAAGACTAAAGTGGTGCTTGTTAGTGGTTTAATTAGTTCTATTCGTGAAGTCTTGGAAGCACATTTTTATACAAGTAGTCAAATATTCCTTGGTCTAGAGACACAGATGTGTCCTGACCTCATAGAATGGTCATGTGGTCATGTAAGAGGATGGATGTACAACAAGTCAAGAATTTTAACTCTTAACCTCTTACTCCTGTAGAACTTCCTTTCAGACTCTCATGGTCTTTTTATAATCAAAGGAAATGAAGTAGTTAAATTTTTATGCTGTTATTTTATTTTTGTCTACTTGGCCACTAGATATTTGCTCACCACTGTTGCATTCTCACCCAGTGATGAATCAGTTGTCTTTGAGGTCCATTTTTCTTTACAGACTAGCCCCTCAGAATGTAATTGATTTCTGCTGGGCAGTTAATAAACTCATGGTAATACATGGTCCTGACCTGAACAGTTTATAAATAGACCAGGTATATTGGGGGAAAGGCATAGAAAAAGTTGTGTGGGTGCTTCTGCACTCAGTTGAACTTTCACAGTTGCCTCTTCCAGCTATCAGACATGACAACTTTTTATCAGGAGCTTCTTTTCCTAAAGGCACTGAGGTCTGTGGTATCTGACAAATAATTTCTATCTTTCATAATTTCTGTCTTTCTATTTTTAACCAATTTTTATTTGAACTCTCTTGGGCCCTGTCACTTCTTGGGGTGCACCTGTCCTTTTGTGCATTCGTAGCTGGTTCGTGTTCTCTTCAGATTCTGTTTCTAGACAAGGCTGACTAAGATCCCCTTGCTGCTACTCATTAAATCTCAATGTCATAGAGTGATTTTTTTTTTAAGTGCAATGACATTTGTTAAAATATGCACATTATTTCATATTAGGGAGATCATTTGACATTTTTCAAATGCGTGAAATTACTGGGAGGTGTGCCCCAGCCTAAAGTTCTAGTCTAGCTGTGGTGACTTTCTGAAGGCAGCTGCAGAAACAATGTGCTCTGAAGCAGTGAACACAACCAAGCTGACCTTCAAGATCACTTGTGCTGTAACTCCTTCCTTTTTATTAGCTCGTATTTCTTAACATTATTCCCATAACAAATCTGTTAGAGCTATGTTTCTCTTTCTTTCTGCCTGTCTCCTTCTCTTTGTAATTTTGAGTTCCCCTTTCCCATCATTTTGCCCATTCTGTCTGGTTTTATATCTTACATGAAATCACCACTTAAATCTAGGATTGTCTGCCTTTTGCTTCTGGTGTCAGAGAAGATTCTGGGAGAAACTCCTGATGTAATTTCCTTTTCTTTTGTAATCCCAGTCTTAATTTCCATGGGATCTTTGTTGCTCATGGATGACATAAACCCATCAGGCAGAAACTGCTTCCTGATACTTATATAGGAATGTATGTACATTTGCATGATTTTTCTGGAAAAACCATTCCCTCTGAATTGTATCCTTCTCCTTCCTTGTTCCAAAAATCCTTTTCCCTCAAGATGTTGTTATAAGTACAGATTTCCCTATCTTCCTTTATTATATTCTTTTCTTTGTCAAAATAGTGACTTGAATATTCATCTTGATAATTTGTGGTTAGCCATAATTTTTGTTTCTTCATTCTTTCCATTTTATCAACTAAACAAGCTGTTCAAACTCAGTTTGCAGTCTATTTCAACTTGCACTTCCAGCTGTTTCTCTTGTCGCACTTGTTAATGAATTAGCAGTGCTTGTTCCTGCTGCTCGTTCAGCCTGGCATGTTGAACTGAGCTCCATTCCAAGTGCTCTGAGCTTTTGGGGAGACTTTCTGTCTTCAAAAGGGCTTTCCTCAGTGCATGTTAACTGGAGGCAAAAGTTAACTGTGTTAGATTAAACACATTTGCATCATTTGAAGCCTTTACATCCATCCCTTTGTTTACCAGTATTCATCAGCCCTCTGTATAAATTCTTAGATTCAGAAATACATTATGGCAATGGGAGAAACAGCAAAGAAGATGCACTTGTGACTAAATATATTCACAGAACCATTAAGGTTGGAAAAGACCTTTAGGGTCATCAAGTCAAACCATTAACCCAGTGCTTCCAAGGGCACTACTAAACCATGTCACTGGATGCCACATCTACGCTTCCCTGTTCTAATACTTTACAACCCTTTACATGAAGAAAGTTTTCCTAATGCCAAATTTAAATCTCCCCTGGTGCAACTTGAGGCCGTTTCTTCTTGTCCTGTTGCTCCTGGGAGAAGCCGCCTGGAGAAGGTATCCTGCCACCTGGGAGAAGACCAACTCCCACCTCGCTACAACCTCCTTCCTGGNTGCTTCCAAGGGCACTACTAAACCATGTCACTGGATGCCACATCTACGCTTCCCTGTTCTAATACTTTACAACCCTTTACATGAAGAAAGTTTTCCTAATGCCAAATTTAAATCTCCCCTGGTGCAACTTGAGGCCGTTTCTTCTTGTCCTGTTGCTCCTGGGAGAAGCCGCCTGGAGAAGGTATCCTGCCACCTGGGAGAAGACCAACTCCCACCTCGCTACAACCTCCTTCCTGGGGAGTTGTAGAGAGCCAGAAGGCTGCAGAGAGCCCTGAGCCTTCTTTTCTTCAGGCTGAGCTCCTCCAGTTCCATCAGCTGCTCCTCCATCAGACTTGTGCTCCGGAGCGTGCCCCAACTCGATTCCCTTCTCTGGACACACTCCAGCAGCACAAAGTCTTAAAACTGACCCCAGGATTCAAGGTGGGGCCTCAGCAGTGCCCAGAAGAGGGGGACAGTCACTGCCTTGGCTCTCTGGCCACCCTATTGCAAGATCCAAGCCAGAATGCCACTGGTCAAGATAAACTCTTTTTTCTAGTAAGTATTTGGAAACAAACAGAAATACTGCAGTTTGAGTCTTGCAATAATCTGACCAGTGTTCCCATGATGGCATTCTCTTGTAGCTTTTTAATAGGTTGTGAAAGAGAAATTTGCTGGGGTAGAAAACACATTTAAAATGTTTCCTTGTTTTGAAAGCATCTTTCAGACAGGGCAGCGGCTGTTTTTCCCCAGTGAAGAAAAATGGTTCCATCAGATTTTTAATTCCAAATAAAATAGTAAGGCTGACTAAAAGTCCCTTATCAGATGCTTTATAGCATTTGGGGCTATGCCTGGAGTGGTTATAAAGCACTGATTGTATTTGGTTTTGCTCTGTAAAAATGGTTGAGCTTACAGATACCCAGACCTGCTGGGTATTTAACTGGAAAATGCTCTTTTATGCCATGTCAAAATTGTTTTGTTCTGCAGTGTGAACTAGCTAATTTTCTCAGCTGTTCAATGCCAGGTTATTTGTTGTAAAAATAGATCTATTTTCTCAGCCATAAAAAAACCTGAATGTTTTGATCTATTCTAATGATAACAGGATCAAGCAGTTGCAAGCCAAAGGATGGGCCTTGGAGCTCATCCTGCCTCCTTTGCCAGTCCTGCTGCAGCCTGCACTCCATGTGCAAAGTTTGTACATCTATCTCTGGGGTGAAGTGAGAGAGGTTGATTCTGGTTCCAAAGGTCTGGAGAGTGAGGCAATAAAATCTACACCTTATTAATACTTATGATTTGCCACTGAGTTTCAGCTTGATACCTGTGGTAGATAGCTTTGTCTGCAATGGATATATGCAAATGGATATAGTTAATGGATAATTTCTGTTCATTTCATTTAGATTTAATGCGTGAGTGGGGGATAGCCTTTTACTACTCATGTGTTCTGAAAAGCCAATTTTCTTCCTCATGGACTATGACAAGAGACTTGAAACTGATTTTCAGTCAAGTAAAACAAAATAGCATCAGCATGTTGGATATGCTTTAACTGTTTAGCAAGCAATTAAAATTAAAGAAACTGGAGAAAGAAGCAATATATCCTGGGTTTTCTCAGACAAAACAGTGATGTATTGTAGACTCCCCACAGAGTACAAGCCTTCTCTTAGAGCCCTTTTAATATCTTGAACATGTCTTTATTTTGAAGATTGAAATTGAGATGCCAAAGCAGTATCTTCTTCTTGTTAATGGTCCAAAAATGAGCCTCTTCCTTTTGGTGTTTGTTGAAATATTCCTGCTAAGCAGCCAACAAATTACATCATTCTCATTTGGTTGTCTCAAAAATTTAATAAATAAATCAAATGCTTACAAAAATTATTTTAAAGGGCCCACAGAATCTTTTCAGTAACAATGCATTAAGTTAAAACCCAGCTCTGTATGCAGGCAAATCCTATTAGCAATAAAACAGCCTATTGTCGGCATTTCGTGTTCTTGATATTGCCTTGCAGTGAAAATAAAACCTCAATTTGTTTTTCTATAGTGTTAAAGGGGCTAGCACTGCAAAGCTGGAGCAGAACTCACATGACTAAGCTCCTGTAAAATCCTTGATTATCGTTAGCTCCCCGGTCTCTGTAATTGGAAAGCTGTTTGTAAATTTACAAACTGAAAGAATGTTGATTTTTCTACTTAGACAGCACTATTAAAAGTAGGAAAACAACACTGGCACGATTAATCTGTCTGAATGTTTTGATCCTATACTGAAATACTTCAATATTGTGCATCCCACTTGGATAATTTGGTTCCTAATTAAGATTTTAGTGTCTCTTTTGCCTGTCTACAGCTGCAACATGGTGTCTGTAGAATTCTGTCTCTTGTTTATTTACAAGTGGCACCTCCAAAAGTGATGCTGGCTTTTAATATCTAGTAAATGTTAAAACTTGAATTTTCAGGTCACAGTAGGACTGGCAAGTCTTATGTTGTATTTATCAAAATCTGCATTTTAAAATGATCCTGCTGACTTTTCAGAAACATTTTTAGGTGCGTGTTACAGGCACTAAATTGAGAGTCTCTTCCCGTGGCTGTTCTGTCTCATTGAAAGATAATAGAAATTCCATATTTAGACAGGAAAACTTGGATGGACTGATGACACAGATGCCATTCTGTGTGCCTGCATTTGTAAGTTCTGCAGCTGCAAGGGAATATAGTTCAAACAGCAACAGTAGTTTGGTTTTCTCAGGATTTTGTCACTGTTGAGGGAAAGCTTGGGACAAGGCTATATAGTTTACAATCTCCACTACAAAAAGTGGTGAATTAAGCCTAGTTCTAGGTGAGTGAGTTTGGCCACTGCAGGTCTGCATTATGGAGGACCTGGCCTTCATCATTCCCTGTGGCAACTGCTTGTGGTACTGGAGCTGTCTGGGAATCTCATTGGCAGTGCCCACATTAGGCAGCCACACAAGCCTGTCTTGCCTTGCTCAGCTGCCAGTGCAGACTTCTTAGCAGCAGCCTCGTTCCTAGGTTCTCTTGAGCAGTTGCAACATGTCAGTTTGGTACAAAAACTCTTCAGAGAATATACTCAGAGCATGAAAGGAAAAGACAGAACCTCAGGATAGTTTCAGTAGAGGGTGAACAGTGACGCAACAGAAAGGAGTTGGCAAATGGTTTCTAAAAGTAGCCAGCCTGGAAGAAGGTCCATCCACCACAGGTCAGGTGGATGATACCAAAAGGCAGTGGCTGCTGCTCAGAACAGAAACTGCTTGTTGGATCACACTGGGTTGGAGATTCAGTAGGAGAAGTGGCCAGAGGGGAAGGTGGCAGTCTGTGCACAGCTGCAGGTGCCTGCACTTCAAAGAAGATGAATGGGAGGATTAAGGATAAACTCAACGAACTTAAGGGAAATGTTCTTGGTCCCACCACAAACTGTTTCAGTCTTGTTTTCCATCGTTAGAAGACAAATGGTGTATGGAAACCACTTTCTACCCAGCTCTTCCAGAGTAATGCTTCTGAGAGTTTTTCTGTTGCATGCTACAGCTCAGTGTTGCATTAGATAGTGGGTCCAGTTATTTAAACTAGATAGTGTTTGAATTGTCAGTCCCTAGCAAGGGCAACGTCTTTGTGACAAGCAGTATCAAATTGTGCTGGGAAGGCACAAACCCACTCAGTGGTTCTTTACAGTGTAGGGGATTTGTAAAGGTACTTTGCACCAGCAGTTCAGTAGTTAAGGTGTCTTTAGCCCAAAGCCACTGCAATATTCCATCAGCTCTCTGTAACAATTCCAGTGAGCTCTTTCATAAGACTCTTATATTTAATGGGGTTCAGAATAAATAATGGTTTAAGTTCTGTGTTCTTACTTGTCCCACTGTTAGCTTCATAAAACTCCTCCATGGGGAGGAAAGAAGAGAACCTGAAAGACCTTTATTGCTGGCTGCCTCTGGTAACTGAGTCTTTTTTGTGATCAAAGGGGGAGGAGATACCAAGTTGTACTGAAAGTCAGGGTAGTTCCTCGCATTACAAGCTCATTGCCATGGGACATTTCAAGCTTTAAGGGAATTTTATGAATATGCATGCAAGAGACTTTAGAATCTTTGGTTTTGACCAAATGCTTCATAACTGAAAAAACATGTTTTGTTGGGCCTGAGCACTGTTGGTGATACAGAATCTCTGCACTGAGAGAGACCTTGGCTCACAGACTGCAGGCTGGCCCCGTGTGTGATTGTATTGCACAAACATAAGTGACAGATGCAATTGCTTACAGTTTTGCTGGTGGTAAAAGAACCCAAATAAACTGGTTTGAGTGTCCAGAGCACATGTACTGTAAATCCTGCAATCAGACTTGCATTATGTGGCAGGGAGTCACTATGGACACAGGGATGTATTTTTTCCTGCACTTGCCAAGCTTATACAGCCCTTCTCCTGAATTCTTGTGTTTTTTCCATTTGGGGAAAAATTTCAAGCCTCCCCAGGGGGTAATAAAAATGCAGGGAGGGGATGGTAATGGATTCAGTTTTGTCCTAATCAAACTGCAGTGGCACTGTGTGGTTTACTTGCATTCAGCTGAGCGTGATAAGAGCAAGGTGATGCAGCTGAGTCCCAGAGACAGCCTCCTCCAGGCAGCTCCTAGGACAGAGAATGGGGGAAAACATCCGTCATTTTCTATCTGCATGACAGTGATTAATTGTTCAGAACTGCCTTTCTGTTACTGCTCTTGTTTGTTTCAGCCCTCGGAAAAGGCTGCTCAGAAAAGCAGATTTAATGTGGTTACAGCATAAGGAATAGCTGGGAAAAATTGAATGGAATGCTTTGTTTCATTAACTGTTTTTACAAAAAGAATCTGAGGGTTCTGCTCTATGAAGTCAGCTATTTATAAAAACTATATTTAAGTTTTTACTTCATTTGTTTTATTGTTTTGTATTAATGTTTTAAATTGGAAGATTGAAGTAAGGATTCATTGAAATCATGGAATTTTAGTTCTCAGAGACTCTTCAGTCTTACTGAATTGTTGTCACAGGATGTTAAAATAAATCAAGTCATTTTGTAGCAGTTTTGAAAATCTGTGTGTTCAAATTAGGTTAAATTTCCTAGCTGGAGTGAGACTATAATGCACTTATTTCTTTATCTTGTCCTTCTGTCTGGCAAACCTGTCTCTAAATAATCTGTGAAACCATTTTCACAATTCTCTTCAAATTATGTTATGTCAGTCTTTTGATTCCTAATAACAAAACTGCACAAGAATTGTAGTGGAATCTCCAGCTAACTGTTACATGATGGAAAAAAAACCCAAAATGATCTATTTTTTTTTCCTCCTGGTCCTTGGTATTACAGTCATTTTTGCTGATAAGCTTTCTTTGATATTTGTACTATGGTTGTTGACAAAATGTCCTGCATTTATAATTTATAATTTGGACTTTCTGTCAGTTTACTGTTTATGGATGCAACTGAGAATTCTGCCAAATGGAGACCTCCAAAATTCTTCCTGAATTTGAAACCAGCTTAGTTTGGAAATTGCTATTTGTTTTCATTTTTGCACTAAGAAGGCTTTTAAACAGGGTATTAACAATTTAAAATCACAGCAGGTAATGAACAGCTGGAAAATACTTTGGATCCAGTGAGATAGAAAAGTAGCAGCAGTGGATGTGGCTGAGGGATGAAGATGAATGGGGCGAGGGAAGCCTGATGGAAGAGTAGCAGGGAGCTTACTGCTGTAGATTGGGATCATGGCCTGCTCTAATGTGTTCAGCAAAATCATCTGTTAGGATGTAGCTCTTCTGGGTTTAAAATTATGGGATGAGGTGGCTTGGCAGTGGACTTGCTAAATGTACAGATTTACAGATGTGTGTGTTTATATTTAGTGGGTTGTACATTCCAAATTTACAAATATTCCTTAAATGAAAGGTCTTAGCAAGGACTGAAAAGAAATTTTACCTTCTGTGTAAAAGCACTTTCTCTGTATGTAACTGGAGGATGTACCTATCAATGTATGACATTGACACTTTGTAAAACAAAACCTGCAATTAATAATGTATATACTTGAAATGCCACGAAGATTTCTGTGGTAGTTTCCTGCCAGATAAAAAAAGTACCCAGTCAGAACTCAAATGAAATGCACTGCAAATACAAACCATATGGCCCATACAGTAGGAATAGGCTTCTGTGCCTACATGCTTTCACTCCAAGATGGTCAATATATCCAAAGGGTACCGTGGCTTTCCCCAGCCACAGGTGAAATATTTGGCATATCAGCAATTTGAGTGAACCTCTGAGAAGTGAAGCATCCAACACAACTCAGCACCTCTCCATGTTTAACTGCAGTTAGTTTGACTTAGGTTTGTTACAGAGGGCTTCAGAAACTTCTGTAGACTTGTAAAATTCTGATTAATTTGGAACAGCTTCTCATGCAACATGGATGCAATGCATCTTTGCTGTTACTGTGAGTCATTCAATTCTGTACCCAGAACAATTTCCTTCTGACTTTTGCAGGAGAGGCCCTGAGAGGAAAGATCACAGTCCGCAAGCACAGGAAGGATCCACGGTCCCTCCTCATCACCCTTTCCATGAAGGATGCACAGCAAACCTACAGCCTGCAGTGAAACTCTGTACATGTCTGGGAGGTGTTCAATTCAAATGCTGCATTCAACGGCTGATAACTGTTTTGAAATATCCAAAAATGGTAAACTCTTGGGTTTGTGTGTGTGTGCACACATAAGGATATGGAAAAGTTACCTAGAACTGAGATTTACAATAAAATCAGATTCTGCTGCTTCACATGATGTGAGGAAAGCAAGAAAGATGGGTTTGGGTTACTGAGACTGCTAGGTGAGAAAAAACGAAATAAAGTATTGCTGTAAGGAACAATAAATATGATCTCTCAATAATGTTTTATTCTTCCACTGGCAAAATCCTTGTATAGTATTTTTTTATGAAAGAAGCAGCTAAATCATGTGTCAATGCACCTCAACAGTAGCTGGAAAATCCCAATGGGAATAATTTTGGAATTCCAACTGCAAGATTGCATCAACAAAGATGGTATTTTTATTACACTTCTGCAATTTAAAAGTTGTACACATTTCAGTTACATTTGTCTAAATAAATGAACCCAGTGTGATATATAATGCAGTTTCTGCTTTCCTTGTGTTCTGTGTAATTGGAAATTCTGTCTATCCTGTGATGGCTCATTTATTTGCACCTACAGTTTTTTCTCTACTAACCTTTTGGGGCATAGGTGGATGGAAGTGTGTATTTTAGCAGCTCGAGGAAAAACACAACAACAAAAAAAAAGCAGTTTCTGGAAGGGTGAGTTTTGTTTGGCTTCTTGCAGAAAGACTGGACAGCCAAAGGTTGACTGTTTGTGGGAGGGGATGTGCATGTAAGTATTCATTTTGATTCCCTTTAGACCCCATTACAGGAATGCTCAGGTGCTGAGCACCTGGCCTGGGCAGCTCATTGCAGGGGTCTGAGGCAGAGCTGGGCCACCAGTGTGGGCAGCTTGGCTGTTGTGTTCACCCCACAGTGAGTGTGAATTCAGTGCTCACACTCATTTTAGATCCCTCCATTTATGCACACAGTTTATAAATTCTACTCATTTTCAGGATAGGCTTTCATATAAAAAAATTTAATAAATATGAGACAACTGCACACACAGAAAAAAATCAAAGATGCAAGTTTTATTTCCCAGTAGCATCTGATTAGTGTGAATACTCTATAGTGATAAACACGTGTGAGTCTTGATGAGCTGCTACCATTTTTTCCAGCTTGGTGACATGTATCCATTTTTTTCAGGGCCCTTCCAAGTTGAGTTTTTTTATACTTCTGCAGATTCTATGTTTGTGTAAATGTTACCATAGAAGGCAAGAAAGGAAGAGAAAGAATGCAGAGGGAGAACAGTGCAAAGCCTGACAGAGAGTTTGTGTAGCCTTGGGTTGCAGGGCTAAAAATGAAAATAAAAAAAGCTTGAAAATGTGTAAAATAAAAAGGTAAATGCTATTATAAAACAAATAAACAAAACCCCCAAACTCTGCCAGTAACAGAAGATTTGGTATCATCTAACCAGAAGGAAAAGGCTCTGAAAAGACTTTAATTAATGTAAAGCCTGAGGAGGGTCATTTGATAAAGGCACTGGATTTTCAAAGATTTTAAAATACACAAGTGGATGTTGATCTAATAGCCAGTGTCTCACAGCATCCTGTGGAAATAACCCATCAATTATAGGGGGCTTTTTTCAGTCTAGCACTTGAACAGCACAATCAGTTATTTACATTTCCTAATTGTTACTCTAAGAACTAAATATTGAAGAAAACATGATTAATAACTGCTCTCTTATAAGAATTCTAATGATTGAATCTGAGGCAGAAAAGTGGAAAATAACTACTTAGAATAGAAATGCCCCAGAATTTGTCCAGTGAGAGATAGTAATCCTTCATACAAATGTGATCCTTTATTCTAAGGCACATGGTCGATGTGGCCAAAGATGGAAATAATCTGTAGCTGCATTAAAAAATAATAAATAAATAAAATAGTAT
This sequence comes from Erpornis zantholeuca, assembly GCA_013400515.1. Taxonomy (NCBI): domain Eukaryota; kingdom Metazoa; phylum Chordata; class Aves; order Passeriformes; family Timaliidae; genus Erpornis; species Erpornis zantholeuca. The sequence goes on from VZTN01028711.1 coordinate 39,116, forward strand.
GAAAATGACTGGAATTCTGCCTAGTTCATGGAAACATTTCTTCCTCCAGGTAGTAGGAACAACTTGTTTGTCAGTCATTGGTGTATCAAATCTTTAAATATTTTTTAGCAATTGGGGTAGTCACAATTTCGGGCCTAAATTTATTCCTTCAGTGTGTGGTCCTGCATTCAGAACAGAAAGAAAAAAGTAAGTTGTAGGGAACCTGAATTTCACTTATCATCTGACAGAATTTGTCTATTTCACCAGCTCATATAAATTGAGCTGGTTTACCACACAGGTTTTATTTTCTTAGCAGCAACGTCTTACATGACAAAGACTTTTCTTTTTCTTGACTAGGAAGTATCAAAATTATATATCCTATGGGTTAGGAGATATATTTGAAATGCAAATGAGGCCTTTATTTACCTGCCTCTCTTAGAGGTCTGTTTTCTCCTGCTTCTTCCCTCTCCTTCCCTGCTCTGGACAGATGCAGTTTTTGATGCAGAAGCAAACCCCACTGGAGGTGTCTGCTCTCCTCTGTTCATTCTTCACCCCTGGATTCTTGTCTGATATGATGGACAGAGCTGTTTGCTGTTGGCTCCATTCCAGAGCATCTGTCTTATCCTTGGCCTTTGGCTTTTTCCTGCTCTGGATTTTGTGTTGGTTTCAATTTTGTTTGAACTTCCAACATGCCCTGACAGCACTCCCTTATTTCTGATGACCAGATCTGTCCCATCCCAGGCTGCTCCTCTTCTCCCTGATCCTGTCATTTGAAATGTTGAATGTGCAGCTGATTCTTGGGAGGTGCAACAACTCCTGTAGAAATTTAATCCTTGCTTCAGCAGCCAGTGCTGCCCAGAGTGTGCTTTGATTTGCAGGCGCAGCAGAAATGGAATGCAGATGCAATAAGACAGATGCAGACAAAGGGTTGTGACAGGCCTTGAAACGTGTAAGTTGTTGCTAATGGAGAACTGCTGAAGCACATTAAAAATTCTCATTGGGTCTATAATGCATATCTAGGAGGATATAGAGAAAAAATTAATGTGATTGGTAATTTCAGGTTGGTTGTCAGATGCGTGAAGAAATACAAGATGGAATTATGGTACCTTCCTCAGTGTGTCATTTCATGCATAAACAGAGCCTTTTCTTTGACATCAGAAAACTTAGGACCCTTAATTCACTTTATAAATTCATTTTGTGAAACTTGCACTCAGCAGAGGGCAAATGAATACATGGGGCTAATGGCATGTCTTTTCCAAAAGGATCAAATTTGCCTGCCCCAAGTTGCAGGTGGCAACTACAAATTTAATGGGAAAGTGTCTTCGTTTGCAAAACCAGGGAGCCTGAGTGATAGGAATTAGCAGTGTCATGTAAGTTTGTATATTTGAGTGGGTGTTGGAGGGGTTTTTTTTGAAAGTATGTTTTTGTTGTGCTTAATAATGAAGTCCAGCACTTCTGAAATACATTACCTGGACAGAAGTTTTGAATGTTTAATCCCACAGTTAACCTTTTTCTCAAGGAGTGTTCTTAACTAGCAGTTTTCAATCTCTATTCATGCTCAAGCAATTTACATTATACTTAGCCCAAAGTCAGAGGAGTTGGATTGACCAATGATTCATAAAATTTCTCTTGTTATTCAGCTGAAGGTTGGCCTGCCTTCTTGCAAATCTATGCTCAGTCTGTGTACTTGAAGATAAACCCACCTGAAAATGGTATGGATGCTCACAGCTCTGCTTCTTATTTAGATGTTCATGATATGTTGTTTTTTTTCTTTTTAAATCTTGTCTTCTGCAGTGCTTTGAAATGTTTAGCTAAGATGTAAAATTATCTTGCTGTTTCTACCCATCAGAGAGCAGCTAAGGAAGACTGACAAACTTGGAAGCTTCTGGTCCTTGGTTCCTGAATGACTCTTCAGTGAGCACCATGCTGGGGGTTCTTAATAGGATTTTTGTGTGTACACCTCAGTTTGACCTTCTAAATTCTGTCCTGTGGGGTGTGCTGTAATGAGACAGATCCAGCTTCTGTGATCCAGAGAAAAGCAAAGCCTCCATTTCAAATAAAGCTCTACAGAGGATTCGGAGAGCTGGTTTGGGGGATATAGCTTCTAGCTAAAAATGTAGGCTGCGAGCAAGGTTTGAAGAGTTTCATTTCAAGGATGTTTCTCTGCTCTCTGTTTAATAGTGCCTGAAGTTCCCAGTAGTAATGACTCTTAGCATTTTCTGTCCCTGGTTTAAATTATCTGAAGGAAAAATTGCAGAAGTGTGTCTTCCCCGAGGTTTGTGGAATGACACAGCCCAGCTATGGCTGGCTGCAAGAGGTGGGAGGGGGAGTTGGAAGATCAAGGGTTGAAAGTAAAGGCTTGTGTGAACACTAAAGTGATGATTTTATTTTTAGAAGCCAGGTTTAAAGGTACAGTTTGCCACTGCTTTTACTGCATTGATTAGCTGCATAGTAACAGCACTGAGGAGTTTTCAAAGGCAACCAAAAATAAAATCATGGGCATATACCTGAATACACAGACTTTGCAAGAACTGGCAAAGACATTTTACATTATTTTGTTTGTCCAGCCATTGACAGATGTTAAAGTTGCTGAAGTATTGCCATGTAGTTAAAACACCTCATTACATGGAAAGGCAAGGGAAACTAGAGGGAAAATCTGGCTTTTTAATTATGAGCACTGCAGACAAATTTGCAGAAGGACTTACATGATTAAGTAGGTGTAGAAAACATCCAGTTTGAATTGCTCTTATATAATTGGACAGAAACCTGAAGATGGTTCCATTTTCCCAGTTTAGTAAAAGTTTAAACACATACTGTTTGATAAATTTTTTTGACCTTATATAAAATTCATAGGTAGGTAATTACCTTCACAGGGAAAAGCAGTATTTTTGATGGTCTTGCTGAGCATCAAAGACAAAAGGAGAAGCCTTCCTGCTGCTGAGGTACCATGCACACAGAAATTGTTAATAGGATATTTAAAAAGCATTTAAAAAGCTTTTCAGCACCTGAATGTGTAAGTGTGTGTTCCCCAGCACCCACCAATTGGCTCAGAATTTTTATCTGCTTTGCTGATTCCCATATATCAAAATAGAAACAAACTTCATTTCTATCCTATCCATTTCTGAATGGCAAGGGTGTTACTGGGTTCCTTTGAGTTACTAATGCCTCCAGGTTCCAGCACTCTCTGAACTCCTCTGTGATAAATGAAAAGGACTCACTCATCCCATGGAAAAACTCTACCATGAAACAATCAATCTCTGGATTTATAACGTTCCTATTGCTGTTCCTCTAACAATTAACCAAAGTAAAATAAAAGACTCTTAATGACAGCGATAACAAATTAAAGAGGAATAAAACTTACTCAACATGTTAATTCTATTTTCCACTTGGGTACTACTCAAAACATCAGTGCAAACAGAGTGAGAGCAAATATGTCCCATGGAAAGCAGACTGGCTGAAGTTAGCCCTTCACAAGTAAAAACCACAACCCAAATAAAATTGTTCTCCTTGGATTCAACTGGCAGATGCTAAAATAATCCTCCTTCACATGGTGATTTGGGAGGCTTTTCAAATTTTTTTTTCTTCCGAGGAGAAACGGGTGAAACAGGGGATATCCATTTTTTCATGGTTTTTTTTCTTACCATTCTTGCATCTTGATACATGTTATGGCCTATACAAGAGAAGGGATAGATTTTTCCAAAGTGACTTGCATTAACTGAGAGAGATCACATCTGCACCCCAGCAATGTAGCAGTGAGGAACGAGGTGTGGGTGGTTCAAGTGCTTAGAGGATACCCACATCTGGGAAATTACCACTGCTGAAAACCCTTCTTGTGGATATAATGCCAGTGCTACCAGAATGTAATCTGTGCCAGGTGTGCTCTCCTTGGGATCACTACTCCTGGCTTAATTTGTTTAACACTTGAGCAGGTGATATTCATAGACTAGCATTAAAAATCAATCAATAAATAGAAAGCTGTAAAATTGGCACAGTTCATCATGTCCAAACAAATTAATACACATTTGCTTCGCTCTTTAGAACCACCTCTTTCTAGTACCTCTGTTTGCAGTACTTTTCATTATGAAGTCAGCCTTGCTAAGAGTTTTAGCTTTTGCTTCTATTTCACTGAGTGTTGCAGACTGTCTCAATGAAAGAAAGAGCTCTAGGGTGGCAGGAGGAAAAGTGAACTGGTGGGAGGCACACCAGAAGACCAAAGGTCTTGGGTGGCACAAGGAGCTCCCTTGAAGGAGTGTTCATCCACTTTGGGTAATGATGGTTTAGATAATTAAGCCTGAAATACAAGTAGGATTCCGTAAGTAGAATTGAATTTTGATTTAACCTTCTGATGGGTTATGCAAAGAGAGGAGCGCTGAAAAGAGGGAATTTCTTAATAATATTGACTCCTGTCACAGCACTGGACATTCTTGGAACAAAGGCTACTCAACTGGAAAATTGGATATGAGGAGGAGGAGTTCTCTGTGACTCAGATGTTAAACTGTGTTGTACTGCTTGCTTGGGAATTAATACAAAGCCTTGCACTGAGGATAAAAAGCAGTGCAGAGTTAAGTTTCCTGCTTCATACTAACACATGCACTGATGTTAATTTGGGGAGCATTGTGCCTTTATAACAGCTCTTGTGTTTGTGGACACCCCAGAATGGATTTAGCTTAGAGAATAACAGATGTTATGGTGTCCCCAGAAGTAGAAATAAGGCTGTTACCATTGGTTTGCACTGACTTTGAGCTCCTTTGGGGTGCCAGCTGACAATGACCTGGGCTGAGCAGCCTAGCTGGGACAGGTATCCCCGATCCTTTTAACTTCTCACCTGGAACAAACAAACATCCTTTGCAAATGACAGCAAAGCAGCAGGGAACACACTGCCAGCTGAGGGAAATGGAAGGAGAGGGGTTTGGTTAACCAAGGAAGGTTAATGTCAGAAACAGAGGATGTTGAGGTAAAAATTATAAGCTCCTTCTTTAACTATCAAACTGTTCGGCTCTGATCGAAATTTTCTGAACTGATTAGGGATTTTAATTTTCTTTTTTTTTGTTTTTATTGCTCTGATGAAACTGAGATTTATATTTTTACAAAAGTTTACCTTTCTGAATGCAAGCTCCTCAAAAATCTGGAGGCAACACCCTTTGTAGTGCCTTTAAAACTATTTCCTCTAAAACAGACTTCCTGAATGTAATTTCTTCAGAAGAGATTGATCTATGTTTATATTTAAAAGATGTCATGCTTTTTCTCATCTTCCTGTTTAAAAAAGCCCCACAAGCAGATGACATGCTCTAAGAGTGGGAAAAAATACTCAATCTTTCATGGCTTTCAGATGTCCTTTTAATCCATTGTTTTGGTAAATTTTTAAGTTAAAACCTAAATGCAACATCTGGCTAAGGAATGCACTGTGGAGTTAGGGTTGTGGCTGAGCCCAGCCCTTAATGAAATTTTGTGGTTTTCACACAGAACTATTTTTCTGAATCAGATGTTTCATGCCTGACTTATTCATCCATGTGACAGTTAATTACTTTTGAAGTAATTGAGACATTACTGAAGGAAGTGGGTAAGAGAGCTGTCAGCAGGAAAACCTCCACAAAATCAATATTCTCATCTGGCACAGACAGCCCAGAGAAGTTGAGGATGCCCCACACCCCTGGAAGTGCCCAAGGCCAGGTTAGATGGGGCTTGGAGCAGCCTGGTTTAGTGGAAGGTGTCCCTGGCAGGGGGGTTGGAACAAGATCAGCTTTAGGATCCCTTCCACAGCAAACAATCCTGTGCCCCTGTGATCCTGTAGTCTGCTTTTGTAGTTGCCCTCTGAAAACTTTCCTCCAGTCAGTGGAATAAGCAAGCAATGGCTGAGCTGTTACCACAGTGCCACCATTTCTCTGCTCACATGGATTTATTCCCCACAAGAAATTGTCATGGTAGTCTGCAGAGCTGAGAAAAGACTTTCAATGAACTTACGAGGGAGTTTACCAGGTTTTTGATAAAATGCTACTCTTTGATATGCCTGCCAGGACATGGCTGCTTTTCCTGAGTTCTGTCACTGCTCCTCTGGAACCACTCTGTGCTTGAATGTTTTTGATAAATTCCTGTGTTTGTACCTCATGTTACAGCACTGAGAGCAAAATGAAGCCATTCCCATTAGTCAGAATGCCCAGCTAATATATTACCAATAAACCTTGTTTTCAGTAGGTCATGGCTAGTCAATCTGCCCTTTGGCATATTCTGAGGTTGCTGGCTGTATTTTTAAAACACTGAAGTGTACCTATCCTTTGGAAGAGGACAAATGTATCTTTTAAAATCTCCTTCCCCATCTGCACTGTTTGATATGTGCAGCTGTTATTTGGGGAGGAGGGGAAGTGATCAAACTTTGATTTGTTTGACATGTGCTGTGCATTTAAGCAACACTACACCACTCTCTTGGGAAGGGTGATGTGAGGTCTTTGAAAAGAGGCTGAGGCACTGGGTACATCTATCGTGTGCTTCTTTGCACATTTCAAAGAGTCTCTTTCCAGAGTGCCTCGCCTCTCCCTGTGTTCCGTAGGGAATAAAAACTTAGCTGGGGTTAGCAAAAGATAATTTACCATTTCTCTAGAGATGAAGCTGCATTAAGGAGAGGAATGCATAATCCCAGCTGGTAGCAAGAGTGTAGGTGACAGGAAAAAGTTTATAAAAGGCAATAAAATACCTACGTGCAACTTGGTAATTACATCGACCTAGAGCAGCATGTGGCTTACAGAAACATCACCAGATCCTATTACTTTTTCCTGAGCTTCACAGAAGCCTCTGCAGGTCATATTTCTCTTTCCTCCTCGCTCCCTGCAGCCTGTTGCAGCTCATGCTGTGAAGCTATTTTTCATGCTCAGTAGCATGGAAATAGAAGGGAGAGAGATGAGCTATCACCTGGAGGATTTTTGCAGGGGTTACAGGTGGATCTGATGAAGGGCCAGGGGAGATGGTGCAGATGACATTTCATCTTTCTGCACTACATCCCAGGGACTATGGATTGCTCTAGCTTGCTTCCCTCTGATTGTGTGGGATTTGAGAGAGATAAATAAACCACAGGTGTTATTACCATATTGCCATGGGTGTTAATGGCTATTCTGGCTCCACATATGAGCTTTTTGGGCTTGTATGTTCAGTGGTAATCACACCAAAAGTAAATTCTGAGCATGCACATGCCCCTCTTTCTCTGCCCCTCCGTCCAAGGAGAAGCCATATGATCAAGTCCTCCTGCCTGTTGTATCTAGATCTGAGTTTTGAAGCAGGTTGTGGTGGCCTTGCTAGCCTAATAAAATAGAGATCTGGATCAGCCCTGTTTGAACACAGCTGACTCTGTCAGCAGATATCAGCAGCTGCTGCTAGCTTTTGGATCATCTCTGCAGAAGAAACAGTTCTGTTTTGCAGACCTCATTACTGCTTCTCCTTGGAGTGTGTGTTCATTTCCAGTCTGGTTCTGGTTTTTGTGTTTCTTTCCATGTATCTCACACCTGCTCCCAAATCGTGATTGTCTCAACATTGAAGTGTGTGTTTGTATGCTCCTTCACTTTCTTGGGGGTTTTTGGCCTTTCTCCAGGATCAGTGTGGCACCTGGAATTTGCTTCTCTGCCTGCTACAGATCAACCTGACTTGTTTTCTCTGTGCCTGAAGAGTAGCCACTAATAATTGTCAACCCCAGCAGAAAGTTGAAGAAAGGAACATATGGCCAAGTTCTGTGGAATTCTCCAGGCTAAAGTCTCCAGACATCAAAATCAATTTAATTTGTCTGTCTAAATGTTATTACTCAAAGTTGAGTAATGATGTGCTGCTTGAAGATGAACAAATTGGGTAGGAAGAGGCAGGAGCCATCCTCTAGATCTAAGATACCTCCGTGTTGTCAGTTTTGTAACAACTCCTGTAAAGCAGTGAAAAATCTTCTCTGGCTCAGAAGAGATGAGAGTGCTGACATTGAAGTAATTGGTTGGTCCAGGTGGTTATATTGCAGGTATCTGGGCAGGCATAACTTGTCTCTGGGGTTTCTGGCTCATCATCCCCATGGCCATTCCCTTGCTGGGGACCGGAGTGGGGAGAACCAGCTCATCCCACCTATCCCACCTGACTGCACCCTACACCCATGATGAGATGGCAGAATGGAAAAGCAAATATTTCCACTGTCCAGAAGTCCCTTTGAAGGATATAATCTCACTAAATGGGTCTTTTCCATCCCTCTGCCCTGCTGCAATTAAAAGGGGATGTGTTTGTTTATGATCCTAAGGGAGATGTTGTTGTGCAGGTATGTGAATGAAAGGCTTCTCTCAGATTTTTTTATCAGCTTGAAGAGAACTGAGAGGTCAGTCTCAAAACACCTGAAACAGACAAACAGAGTAAGAAAAGGAGAAGGGAAATAAAAATGCCTGATAAAATTCTTCACAGGGTCACTCCATGAACCACCATACTGGCAGCTGTTATCCAGCAAGTTACAGCTCTGCAGTAAGGACACCTGGAGATGCTCAGATGCCAAGTTTCAGCAAAGTCCTCACTGTGCAGGCTCCAACAAAGAAGAATTTGATGCAGTATCTTGTTTCCTTAGAAACTGTGCAAGGTGGACTGGAAGTAATGACAACCCCTGCATCATACCTTGCCAGGGGACAAAGGTGTATTGAATGATTCTTTTTGGTTGAAACATTTATTCAAATGTTAGGAGTATCTCCCATGGAAATAACTCCAAGTTTGGATTAACGTATCACAACTACTTTAAAAAGTATTATGTATAAGAACTTCTATTTATAAATATTTTGGATCATGTTTCAAAAATTATAAGGTTCTTTTGCTTTTGCAGCATCTGAAATGGAGAACACTGAATATGAATATGCAGAGGTACATGAAAGATGGAACCAAACACCACATTGCACACCAAGGCAATGGTGCCTGTCAAGCACACGTCACCAGGCAAGATTTTTCTAACTTTAGAATAAAATCATACAGAAAAAGTAAACCCCATAAGGAATTAGCTATATTAAAATGAAGAGTGCTATAACAAGGTCAAGCATACTGATGAAATATGAGAATTATGCTTCAAATATGTGAGTTTTGACTTATACTTTATTATGTTTAAATAATAGGCAAACCGGTGATTGCAATGGGTAGTGCTACCATCTTCCCAAGCCCCAGTAAACTGATTTATTTATAAATCTGCTAAGTTCAAACTAAAAATATGCAGTTAGCTTTCTGGCTCATGTTATTACATATATTTTAAAAAGACAAAAATCTAAAATAATAAATTAGAGGGAGAGCTTTTTTTATATGATTTCAAGTTTCATTTTAAAGCTTTGTTTGGAATTAAGATGGATGTTTAAAATTTCTAAGGGGGTTAGGCATCTAACTTAGTGCTGTTTGATTCTAACCCCACTCAAAAACCTTTAAATGCTTTAGAAGTTGTATTTAATTTTGTGTTTGTAGGTAGTGATGTGTAAGTGTCTTGGAGCATATTTCAGGAAAAGATGGAATGGGGAGTGTGGGTAAACAAATATAAGCAGAGACCTGGAAAGCTGAACACTAAGGAAGCAAGGAGTAAGCTGAGGCTCTTAATTTAGTGTTGGGAAGAGCGAGGGACGTGAAACTTTTCACATGAGTTGAAAAGAAAAACCCAAACCAACCATCAAAATTCATATAAATCCATGAAACTTTGAGAGCCTGTTTGGGGGTGTTTGGAATGGAGAAATCTTGCTTTCTGGATGTCTATTTGTTTTTGCACAGATGTCTCTTGTGCCAAGGAGCACCTTTTTTAAAAGGGAGCAGTGTGAGCAGTGGCAGGACAACCAGGCCATGGAGATTGCCCCAGAACAGATGTGTTTATTGAGGAAAGGGAGCAGTCAGCTGGGAATGCCTGAGCCCAAAGGTATTGGCAAGAGATGCTTAACCACTTTCTCTTGGTTCAGCTGCTTAACCATGTGGAACCTCCTCCTGGCTGCCAGCATGACCACATCATCATGCTTTTCCCTAAAATTAAAATATCTAATAGGTTTCGATGTTAGTTACTTAAATGCTTTTATCCCAGACTATTGGGGTCTGCTGAGAGGCCACACAAGGGGATATGAAATTGGATGAAGTCCTTGGGATCAGACCTGATCTCAGAGGAGATATTGCTGAGCAGGAGCAGAAAGAATGGAGGTTGCTGCCCATGTTCACTCAAATTCTCAGGTGAAGTGATGTACCCGAGGTCACCTGGGGAATTTGGCAGAGCTAAGCTCCAGTCTCACATCATCCTGGATATGTTCTTCCCTTCTCCAGTTCATCCTCTGCCTACCTGAGCTGGGCCTGTTTGCCAGCTTCTTTAGCTGCAAAAGAAAAATTATGGCATTTAGCTGTATTTTGTTAAAATTTTTGCAATGTGATGAGAAAACACCTTCTGAGTGTGTCAGATAAATGGGGTATTTATTATGAAAGGGTAAAGAAAGATTAAATGAAAAAGATGCTTGGGAGAGGCTGACGACTGAAGTACCTCTGGTGATGTTTTTATTTTGCATCTCTTACTATCTCACTGACAAGAATAGGAGTGAGCTGAGAACCTTGGTAAGAAAATGATCTTGACACTGAAGTCAGGGTTCAGTTCTCCAATATCTTAGACAGTGGATCACCTTAAATTTTTCATATGACCAAGGCATCAAATATACTTGGAACTCATTGTTGAAGCTACACAGAATTTCAGGAAATGAAGCACAGGAATTAACAATGTGACCATTTAAACAATGAAACTCGTACCTTAGGAGAGCAATGCCATTCTAATTGGAAATTTGTGCTCAAGGGAATGCTTAAACCTGATTTCAGTATATAAACTGTTAGAGGCTTACTTGCTTTTTCAATTTTTAAGTAATTCAATGTCTTTGATTCAAACCAAATACTGTAAGTGGAATGCACAGATCATCCGAGGAGATTTAAGTTTTTTATTGTGGATGATGTTGGAGTTGTCTCTCCAGAATTAAAGTTGAAGGGATGCTGCAAGTCAGATTTAGTTCAGCGTGACCAGATCAGCACTGAGGGATGGCAGAGATGGTTCTGTGGGATTCTGGAGCTCTGACAAACAGCTGAGGAGGCTGTGAGTGGCAGCCACATGTGCACGAGCTGTAAGCCAGATTCTCTGCTGCGAGGCCACAGCCCCTCTGAGCCATCTGACAGTGTAATGGAGCTGAAAAGTGGCTGTGTAATGCATCCCTCTCTCCTGCTCCTTTCTGTGGGGCTGTTCCCAGCTGCACACTGCTGGCATTCCCAGCACTCTCAGAGCTAAGGCTCTGACCCCAGGATAGGGGCTCTCTCTGGATTTACACCGGGACTCTGCTGAGGAGGATTGGAAGTGTTTCCACCTGTGTATTCCCACTGACCCATTCCAAGTATACTGGGACAAATTTGCTTCAGAAAGAGGGGTCATTATTAATGCCCTTCAAATAGGTGGCCCAGAAAGAGAAGTTGCAGCTGAAACTTTGCCCTTAGCATTTGTTCTTCAGCCAAAATAATGCTAGATTTAATTTAAGACCTGGAAAGTTCACTGCCTACGGACATCCTACAAACCCCTCACTGATTTAGCCTTTCCTCCCAATACCAGGTTGGCTTATCAACCCTGAACAGAGGAGTGTCTTCAATTGTCACTCTGCTAGAGGAAGGGTGGGATTTTTCCCTGCTGAGAGAGGGATCACCCTTTTGTTATCCCTCATGACAGTCGCCATACTCACTTCAATGTGTTGGGGGATTTCCCCTTTCACAGTGAAAGAGGAAAAAAAATTAGTGTGAAGAATTCTTGTCTGCACAAAGCTAGAATTTCCCATGAGAGATCACAGAAAAAGTTTAAGGGTTGTTTTTTTTTCCAATCAGAATCCAAATTACTGTCATGACTTGCTCTGTGAAATACTGAAGTAGGTACATCACTGTGTTTATGATTTTTTTTCTTGAAATGGGACCATGTAGTCAATGTTGAGAAACCTCACACAGCCTCACAGAGGTGCATGCTGTGACTTTTCCTTTTGACTCAAGAGTCAGAAGTGAATAGGGCAGTGAGTGAACAGTGTTAAAATGGTCTGGCTATCTGCTAGAATCCAGTCTGTGGGGTGGGTAGTCATGGTGTCCTCCCAGGGAATCTGCTTAGAAAATCAACTTTCTCTTGTTTTGTGATATCTGTGATATTTTCTTTCCAAATTTCTGATCAGGAGTTCAAACCTTGATGTGGTATTTTCACATGGTACAAGTGACTGAGATACCACAGTTAGAAGAACTGCTCTTTTCAGGCAGTGTTGTTTAGAGTGTTAATCTCTATTAATACTGAAATTTAGCTGGGTTGATGCCTGATGGCACAACACTGTCAGTGTGCCAAGCAAACCCACCTCTGCAGGTGGTTTGGGCACTTTTCTGCAGGTGAACCTTCCCTGTGGGTGTTCTGTGATCGAATGTCCCCTCCCATACCCAGTTCCTTGTCCCTGTTTCCCTGTCCTGCTCCATCTGCCATCAGGTCTGCTGCCACTGCTGCTGCTGCCCCAGCCTCTCTGTCCCATGGTTGCCACAGCCACTGACCATGTCCCCTCTGGGGTTTGTGCCCAGACTGAGATAAAAGGACCTGGCTGATGGCATCCAGAGGCACTTGGGTGGCTCTGCAGAGCATTCCAGGGTGTGTTGCTTCTGCAGCTCTCCCTGCACTCAGCCAGCATGGATTCAAGGAATCTTCTTCATCTGTTCTCTGTCCTAATGTAACTTACTGTGTATTAGTACAGTTGGAAGAAACTACTGCTCTTAATCCAGTTTTGAGCAGCACTAGGTCAAAAAGATGCTTTTTTTTTTTTTGGTCTGCAGTGTAAGGACAGGTGCAACATTGCCTGAAGAGGGGGATGTGTTAAGTTCAGTGACTGGACTGGGCTAAGTCTGGAGTTTACTGTGGCACCAGAAAAAAAAATCCTTGGCTTGATTGCTTATGGGTAAATCATGGAAATAGATGAAGAGCTCTAAATAGCATCTACTTATCTTTTTTTTCATTAAATACATGTTTTGGGGTTTTTTTAATGCCATGTTCTGTTGCAAAGTGAAAGATCAGAACTGGGATTATTATGCCCTATATTGAGATTATGCCCTGTGATTAAGGCACGTGTCTGGACAAATGAAGAAACATGTATATCTGGGGGAAATAGCTGTTAGGAGCATAAACGCCTGGCCAGTGGTGCAGAAATTTACTCCAGATGCTTCTGCTTTCCCCCCACCTGATCTCCCTTTCTTTTAATTCCATTATTCACAGTGGTCTCCAGAGAAGAAGTTAAACCTTTCAGGGAACTGACTCCTTTTACAATAAGGATGCCAGACTGATAATTATCTGAAAATCCAGGGGCCCTTCAGTGAGTTATGTGAGTTAAGGCAATTGGAAAGTGTACAGGAGAGCTAATAAATAACAGGATGAGCCTGAGGCATTCACAGGATAAAAATAACAGGTAATTATCACTTGAAAGATTTTTACAGTCTCTTCATTATTTGAATATAATTAACTGAGAGAGGCAAAATACTGCAGCCTGGCAAGTTGAGTCTTTGCTTTAAGAAAGGGGCCATGCTCTTTGCTTGGGAAAACTGTTCAGTGGAATTAAGGCTACACCATTTTTTGTTTATAGATAGAATTAAAAGGGAAATACAAGAAATTGAAGGTGAAGTGTCCCTTGGCAAGGTCTGGCTTATTGATATCTGCTTTTGCTGCTGTATATGTGTAACTCAGCTGAGTGAATATAACATTGTTCTTGGTTTTGCTTTTATTGCTGTATCACAATGGTTTAAGACCATTTTTGGTTATGAGAAAAGGCATAACCGTTTTTACACATACATTAACTTCTTCCTGTTATCCAAAGCTGGCATTTCTCTGCAAGATCCCCAAGCCCTCGGTGAGGGCAGGTTTATTCACCGGGGAGAGCCATGCATCCTCAGAGCACCGATGGGGACCTGCCCATTTCTTGGACTCCTGAACTGCAGTGAGAGCCCTTCGCACTTGCTGAGGGCTTGCCTGAATTCAGCGTCCTTTCCCCGAGGGAGGGACACGATCAGGTGAAAACCACGTTTAAGTGCAAGTCAGACCCACAGGGTCCTCGGTCCGGATTGAATCAGTGCATCACAGCTATCGTTTAACACCTCTAATCTAATTCCCTTTAGGCTGATCCATCGCAGTCTGAAGTGGATGTTTAAAGGCATTCCCCGGGGTCCTCACTCTCATCCTCATCCTCACTTTTGTGTTTGCCTTTTAGGTTTAAGGGAGAAAAGCGTGGAAATGACCGTCCGCTATGGAGAACTCCAGCCAAAGGGGTTTTCTCCGGATTTACCACGATTTCCCTGCCGCAAGAACAACAAAAAAAGAGCCCGAGGAGAGGAGGGAAGAAGGAAACCTCCCCTCCCGCGAGGTGCATGGATTAATGTGCTGTGGGAATTGCTTCCCGGGACAGGCTGTGACTTCCGAGGGTGGCACTTGCGGAGGTCGCAAAGGCTGCGGCTTGGGGGTCGTGGGAGGAACCAGCGGGGAAGAGGGTGCAGGTTCTTGCTGCGGCTGCCTCCATCCCTTTTAGGCAAATTTTCCAAGGGGAAGGGAGGAGAAAGATTTAAGATCGATTGCTGCAATGCTTAACTCGGTCATAAATAAGCCAGGACGGGGGATTTTAGCGCAGGGAGTGAAACTGCATGGGTGCCGGTGGGCGCGTTCGGGGTGTCCGTGGAGAGATTTCATCGCTTCCTCCTGTCGTGACTTGGCTTTTTTCCACTGAGGCACGGCACGAATGCGGCATAAAGCCAGGACAGTGCCTGTGATGGGGGAACGCGGGGGCGAGGGAGGCAGCGAGGACCTTCCTAGCCCGCGGAGCCGGGGATGCGGTACAGCCCCAGACTCCCTCCCGGGGGCTCAGCTCCTCCGCCTTCCTTCGTGTATTTGCTTATCTGCAAAGAAGGGGCAGGGGAAGAGGAAAGATGGCCAGCGAGGGGAGAAAAATAAATCAATTGCTATTTTTCATCTTTGACACAGTAATTAAGACTCGTTCTCCGCTCCACGGGCCGCGGAGGGCTCGGTTTGCGGGCAGCCCTTCCCCCGCGGGGGAGGCACCGCTCGCAGGGGTCCCCAGGGGCTCCTTCGGGGAAGGGAGGGGCTGTCTTCCCTTCTCTTGGAAAGACCGCGACCCCCGCCCTGGAGCAGCCGCTCTCCCTCCCAGCTATTCCCTTTTGGGAGAAAACAGGGATCCCTCCAGACACGGGGGTCTCACGTCGAGGATGGGTGACTTCCCCAGAGCCCCGAGGGAGGGAGGGAGGGAGGGGATGTGTCTGCTGTGAGCTGCAGTCAGGCGCTGCTCCTTAATGTACACCATGAGGGCTGGGAGGGTGGCTCGCCTGCGGGACAGGCGTCCGGCAGGGATGGTGAGAAGGAGCTCAAAAAGATCATTTCAAAGAACATGAAGCCTGCTAACCGGGGCGCTAAACCCCCACATTGGAGGGATTTGGTTTAGTTTTGAAAGGAACCGTAAATCCAAACTCGGAGTTTGGACCAAAGCAGGTGTTTCCATCCCAAATGGCGTGCGAGAAGGCAGGGGCGGTAGGGAGCTGGGCTGTGTGGTCCCCAGGGCCGGCCACGGACGGGGAGGACAAAGGAGGATGTTTGCGAACCGAGCCGTGTTTCTCCATGGATCTCCCTCTTGACCAAGAAGGGATCCTTGGCTCCGGTGCTCCACGAGAGCCTCCGGCCCTGCTCCTCCGAGGGCTTTCCCCGGGATACAGGGGAAAGAGGGGTGCTCTTGTTCAGAAAGCAAAGGACATCGATTCCCTTTTTCCAGGGGTGAAACTTCGATTTCACTTTTCAATGCTGATGGAGAAAGAAAAAATATAGCTTGGAAAAAACCGGGAAGACTGTGTTTTCCGATATTTGGGAAAACAAAATAAGTCAACCCAGTGACTCTAGAAGATGTTTAGGGGTCTTCCCGACCAAAATACCTCTTGGGCTATTGCCTTGTCACTTTTAAGTCGGCCCGTGCCTTTAGAGGCATTAACGTGAACTGGAGGTCAGCACAGCTGGGTTAAGGACCAGATCGCTCTGCGGCTGGAGGATGCCTCGAGAAGGAAACGCTGCAAAACACCACCAGCTTCTCCCCCTCCCCACTAAAGCCAGCTTCTGTGACCGCCCCTCGATTTCTAAATAGACCCGCGGAGAGTACATGCAACCACAGAATGGCTTGGCTTGGAAGGGACCTTAAAGTTCATCCAGTTCCGCTCCACTCCTGCCATGGGCAGGGACACCTCCCACGAGGCCAGGCTGCTGTTCTGCATGACAGAACAGAGGCAGAAAAGTGACTTTAAAGATAGGAACGTACAACAATCTACAGACAGTGCGTGTGAAAGTGTGCGCGTGTAAAAATACCTCTGTGGGCATAATGTAATTATATACCCCTGGCACAGGTAAGAGCCACGCTCGAAGATGTGCGGAGCACCACCGCAAGTTAACCACAGCTGTGCTGCAAACGTGCTCGGGAGCTCTGCTGGGAGGCAGAAGCATTTTTCAGCTGCGAGACTGACTGATCTTTACGGCGAAAACCGATTTTCGCCGTTCTGCTTTGCTGGCCCCCCGCTCCTCGGCTTTCGTGGGGCTGCCAATAATTCTGGCGAGGGAGTTTCAGCTGCCACCGCAGTGCCGAGGTGTGACGGAGGGAGCCGGGGCCGCAGCCGGGAGCTGCGGGCAGCTCTGCCGCCTGCGCTGGAACAAAGCTGCCCTGTCCCTGCCGGGGGTGGCCTGGCCGCTCCTGGTGGCACCGCGCAGCCCTCGGCTCTGCAGCACTGCCCGGGCTGCTGCCAGTCTTTTATTTACTTCGTCCGCCGAAACAAACGCTCGTAAAGCGTAAAAGCAAGGACGCAGAAGAAGCGCGTGTGGTGCTGGCGAGTTCAGCCCCCTCCTCTCCTCCTCTCCTCCTCTCCTCCTCTCCCCTCCCCTGCATAGGCGCACGCTCCACTCTGCTTACGCTAAAATGTGAAATACTCTCCGGAGGAGCTGACAGCAGCAGGGTCTATGCGGATGAACAGCGTCTCTGACGCTGAAACCACTGGGAAGGTTGCGTAGGGCGCATCCCGATTTGCCAATGAGCTTTCTATTTTTTTGTCAGCGTGAACAAAATTATCTTGTGCTCAACAAATCTTTGAGAAAGCCCCTCAAGTAGCAAATCACACCTACGAGAGGTGATTAGGTGTGAATTACTTCAGTGCAAAAACGATTCTCAGTTAACCTGACTTTCAATGACGAATAATTTCCCCCCCAATAATCAAACATAAATGCCTTCATGGGTGAGGGAAGAACACCATCAGCTTCAGGGCTGTTGCCGTCATCTTTGCTCCCACTTCAAATCCCATTCAGACAGCTTTGATGAAAGAAAAGTTTGCTTTATTGTGTATATCGTTTAAATTTAATTGGAGTTTTCCCCGTGAGGCATAGTAAAAATAGACGATATAATGCAATTTCCTGCAAGAAAGACACAATTTAAATGTGTTTGTGTACTTTATACGTAGTGAACTTCTCCCTCCGTGCATAGGTATTTGATTAGATACAAAACGGATCGTTTTTATATTTTTATATCCATGTATATATAAAATTATAATGTATATAAACAAGCTATTATAATATCTGATCTGTGAGCTGCGGAAATGCAGATTAAACAAAAAGGGAGTTGGATCACACTACAATAAGAGGGAGGAGGAAGAGGAGTAGAACTGGGAGGTTTCTCCCCATTTCTCTCTTGCCTTGGGTGCAGTAGTACGTGTTTCTCACATGTTCCCTCTGATTATCAGCAAAAAAGTTCTTCCGTGCCCTGGCTGGCTGTGGTTTAGTAATCAGCCCCCATATGAGTCACAGGGAACACGCAATGCCACTGCCGCCTGAGTGACAGCCAGCCGGCACTCCGGCTTCTCGGTGTCCCTTTAAAATCTGAAACCAAGGGTAATGATTTATCAAACTCTTATTATCAAGAAAATGTCACACGAAGGGCACCTTGCTATGCACTGACGCAAACCCAGTCTTTCCCAAGGAAGTATAGAAAGCTTTGCTCTGAACTGGGCGAAATCCAGTCTGTCAATTGCCTCCACTGCTGTTTTTACCTCTATCGGCTCGATCGGTGGCTATTTAAGACATGGTAAGTGCTTGATTTCTCCTCTTCGGTAGCGAGAAGGGCTGGAGGAGCAGAGCGGCGGCGGAGGGGGAGCTCTCCGCGGTGCTGCCGGCGGAGCCAGCGCGGAGCCCCCGCGGACAGGGTAGGGGTGCTGCGGGGGAGGGGGCGAGCATCTGTGGTACCCCAAAATGCATTCATTTAGTGACCGAGTCCTTGCAGATCTTATCCCTGGCGCCGGGAGAGCGGGATTGCGATGGAGAGAAAACTTGTGGCAGAAACAGTGACGGGGAGTTTCGTGAAACGCTCTGAAAAAAGAAAGTGTATTTGTAAAGCTAGCATTAAACTGATGGAAAGGCAGGGTTTGCCTGCAGGCTGCTCAGTGTAGAAAAGAAGATACATTTTAAACTGGAGTTTTAAACTGGAGGGAAAAGTAGAGGTGAGTGTGGGAGTGTCTTCAGTAATCTATTTAATGATTAGGGGATGCTTAAATAAAATCTTTAGAATTATGTGAGTCGGAAACACAAGAAAAAGAATAGGGGAAAGCTACTGTTAGTGGCGTTAATCCCACTGTGACAGTGCGGTTATATTTTGGGGTTTTTTTGCATTTCGCTGTCTTGCTGGCGGGCTTTGAAGCGTGGCAGCCAGCTCAGAAATGTTCGCCAGCACTATTTCACTTGTTTTTTAACATCCCCGGCTGCCTACAGGGCAGCTTGTCTCTTGCTCATATATATTAAAAAAAAAAGTCGATGTGCATTGTTGAATGACAGAAAGGAAATGGGGCGTAAAATTAAAGAATCTTTCTACACTGGTGATAGGGAAGGGAGCATCCTACAGTCGTGATGTGAAATCTAACGAGGTCTGGCGGCGCAGTGCTGTAGAAACACTTATTTAAACTTGAATTACGGGTTTGCAGATGCTGGTGTTGTTTTTTGCTTGAGGTTTGTTGTTTGGGGGGTTTTTTGGGGGGGAGGGGGAGGCGGTGGGGTTTTTTTGTGTACCGTACTCTTTTTTCCTCCAGAGTATTAACGCTAAATGGGAGGGCAAGCAGGCGAGCCGTGGCTCCTCGAAATTCTGCAACATTCCTGTATCCCGATTCTCTGGCGCATGCGTTTCCTGCACGAGGACAAAAATTCGTAGAATCTCCGCAGAGCCAACAGTTATTTTCTCTTCTTCTTCTTCTTTTGGTAAAATATGTGACGTTCTCATTTTAGGATTACGCCAGTCAAAGGGATATGAGCAAGCAGCTTGTGAACAATCCTGAAGCGGTGGCTCCCGGACCCAATGAAGGTGCGGGAGTTGTAAGAATCAGCCCCGAAAATGAGCAGCAAAACGCCCCTCCGCAAGCCCCCGCCGCCACGGCCAGGCTTCCCCGGTCACTCTCTAACGACAGCAAAACCCTTCCCTCCGAAGAAGCGAAACCAAATGATTTTGAGAGGACCAAAGTCGGGATCTGCAAGCTCAGCAGCACCCCGGTGCAAGCCAACTCCACCCTCCGGAGGGAATCTGTGGAAACCTTTCCCTGCAAGCCTAGTCCCGGGGCAGGGATCGCCGGGCAAGCTGCTATCCCTCATTGCAAAATTCCCGCTTTGCAAAGCACAGACGGGGACGCTACCCTAAGCCTTGGCAAGAGCACACTGGAGCAAAACAACGCCAAGGGCGCCTGGGTGACCTTGAGCCAGAGCACCGTGGTGCTGGGCACAGATGGCAACACCTCTGTTCTTCCTGGCAGAGTGGAGGGGGTGAGTTGTCCCCTTACAGGTTTTCTTTCCCCCACTTCAGGTCGTGGGAGGTCTTTGCCGCTCAACTCCGATTTGGGTGGAAGTTCTAAAAATCAGGCGCAGATGGGTCGGGGATGCGGCTGTGCCGCGGAAAGGAGGGAAGGAAGAAGGGGAGAGAGGGCCTTAGACCCAGTGCTGTAGTGCTGGCGAGTGCTAATTATGTAATAGTGGTACAGACGAACATCCTGTGTGATTCCAGTTGCTTCCCGAGCCGTGCCTGTAGGTGTACCCCGGCTCTGCGGGTGCGCACATCCTTACGCCTCCCAGCATGAGGTCTGGTCCTGTCCCCGGCGTCAGCCGCAAAGGATGCCCGGCCCTTCCCCTCCTCAGGCTTGTCCGCCAGCCCAAACCCCCGGGGACTGCTTGCTTCGGACCCTGTAACCAAAAATAGGGCGAAATAAATGAGCCCAATCCCATCAGAGGTCCCCCGGAGGGGATGCCTCCGGTGGGAGGGTGGGAAGGTGCCGCTCCTGGCTCCCGACGCTGTCCCTGTCCTCCTGCCTACCTGCATTTACCCTGGAGCGGGGTGGGGGCTATTCCTTCGCTAAAAGCGGTTTTCACTTCGCCTGGATATGCTGGGAACCGCGGTCGGTCCTGACCCTCCCGAGGCCACCGAGAGCTTCCATCCCCAAGGGGGACCTCCCTTGCAGCGGGGGATCAGGAGCCGGCTGGCCCACCCCGAGCGCTCTGTGGAGGGCCGTGGTTTAAACCCCTCTTTCGCGTGATTTTTTTTTTTTCTTTAAGGCGGGGGCTACAGGGGAGAGGGCCGGGGGGGTCCCGGGGCCCTCGGGGGAAGCCGGCAGCACCGCCGTGCTTGTTTGCTACAGCGGCTCGTTTCCCATCTCTCTCTCTCTTCCCCCCCTCCTTTTTTCCCCCTTTTAGGAAGACGATGTGGGGGATGAAAATAAAGCCCGGGGGAACTGGTCTAGCAAGCTGGATTTCATCCTCTCCATGGTGGGTTATGCAGTGGGGCTGGGCAATGTCTGGAGGTTCCCGTACCTGGCCTTTAAGAATGGGGGAGGTATGATGGTTTTTTCCTGTCTCTCTACCTGCAGTACCGTACGGGTCTGAGCCAGTCCCTGCCTTTTTGGCGGGGACAAACTCGAGGGAAGCGGGGCTCCTATCGCCGGGCAGCCAGCCCCGGGCTGAGCCGAGGTGCAGGGGCATTTCAGACCGTCACACACTTGGTGAAACATCTTCCTGGGTTTTTTTTGTTGTTGTTTTTTGTTTGTTTGTTTTCGTTGTTGTTTTGGGGGTTTCGTTTTGTTTGTTTGTTTGTTGCGTTGTTTTTTGTTGGGGGGTTGGGTGTTTTTTTTTGTTTTTGGCGTTTTTTTGATGGTCACCTCTGGAAGCAGGAAAGCCCTGACGAGATTTCCTTAAAAGCGAGCGCTTTCCTTAAAAACACCTGCAATTGGTGCTGGCCGGAGAGGGAGGAAAATGAAGAGGCGTGTTGATCACAGAGGCAGGGCTCTGGAACTCGCCTCAGTCCCACACAGACGGGTCTGAATCCGAAATCGGTGCGGCGGGGAAAGAGGAGGGACTTTAGAGTCGGGATAGTGACAAGAGGACGTTCGATCCAGTCGAGACATTCCGTTAATTTCGTGAGGTCTGAGGAAATTGTTTCAAATCTCTCCATGATCCCATTGAAAAAAAATCGTTTGAATTAGAGTGAATGTCGATCAGCTGAATAGAGAAGTTGGAAGAGGGATTATGCTGTTAGTAGTTTAAAAGGGGAAGAAGAAGTTTATTTGCAGGGGTTCTCCTACCAGAAACTCTCATTGAAACTGAGAACAGGTGGATGTTACTGGATTCAAACCCTTGCAGCTGTAAGCCCTTTCCCTCTTCAGAAGGGCTCTCAGCAGGGAATAGTAGTGCTGCGATCATCGAAAACAGTTGTAGAGCCCTTAAGAGCCGTTTTCTGTGAGGGAAGAGGCAATTTTTAAGATTTGGTTTTTTTTAATGGTGAGCCTTTTGGGTTTTTTCATTTTACGGGTAAAACCTGTAAAGTGGGAGGTGTTAAATAGTGATTGAGCAATGAGCATTTAATATCTGTAGCAAACGCTGGAAATGTAGAAAACTCCCATCTTCTTCCCCGCCCCCCCTTCCTCCTGCCCCGTCGAGGCTGGTGGCGCCGGGAATCGATAGCAAACCGAAAACTTGTTGTAGAAAAATGTCTTGACGAAGTTGTCCCCAGTACCGCGGGGTGATTCAGGTTGCTCTCTCTTCTCTCCCCCCTGCCCCCCAAGGTGCGTTTCTCATCCCCTATTTGATGATGTTGGCTCTAGCTGGGATCCCCATTTTCTTCCTGGAAGTCTCCCTGGGGCAGTTTGCTAGTCAGGGCCCCGTGTCGGTCTGGAAAGCCATCCCCGCCTTGCAAGGTGAGCGGAGCAGGAGCCGGCCCGGTTTTGGGGAGCATGACCTGCACTCCGTCTCTCGCATGGCTTCAGCCGCCTCCCTGCGCCCGCTCCGCCGCATGCCACGGGCGCTCCGCGGGTGCGCGGCCCCAGCGGGGCCTCCTCCCTCCCACAGCGTCCCTGTCCCCGTCCCTGTCCCCGTCCCTGTCCCTGTGCCCTTCCCTGTGCCAGAGGAAGCCGATGCTTTGCAGCCGCGGGGCCCCGCTGTCCCCGCCGCCCCGGCACTAATGGCTGTTCCTCCTGTCTCCCTGTCTGTCCGCAGGCTGCGGCATCGCCATGCTGATCATCTCGGTTCTGATAGCCATATATTACAATATTATCCTGTGCTACACTCTTTTCTACCTTTTCGCCTCCTTTGTGCCCGTGCTGCCCTGGGCTTCCTGCAACAACCCCTGGAACACGCCAGACTGTAAAGATAAAAACAAACTTTTGCTAGGTAAGCCGGGA
>VZTN01028711.1:62198-94626 GCA_013400515.1 Erpornis zantholeuca
CTTTTTTTTTTCCCCCTTTTCTCCCGGAGGAAAACTGTGTAGCCAAGAAAGCACGGAACAAAATCCCATAGCAGCCTGGGGTGTCTGCTAAAGACGAATTATTTCTCTATAGAAAACCTTCTCTTCAACGAAATAAACCAAAACCCATTATCTGCAAACGGCCCCAAACCACAATGTCATGGAAACGGAAAAAGTAAACCTAGTAAACGACCTTTGGAAAAAGGTGTCGGAACCTGAACAAAAGTTCAAGTCATTAGGCGTGTCCTAATGCATTCTTGTCGTTTTACAACCAAACTAAAACGAAAATAATCTCTACACTTTATTTTTCTGTTCCCCCACCCCATTTCTTCCTAGATTCCTGCATTATTGGTGACCACCCAAAAATACAAATCAAGAACTCCACTTTCTGTATGAGTGCCTATCCAAACTTAACCATGGTTAACTTCACCAGGGAAGGAAACAAAACGTTTGTCAGTGGGAGTGAAGAATACTTCAAGTAAGACCTTCCTTTGTTTAGAGAAATTATGTTAATCTTTCTGTAAAATCCGCTGGAACAGGCAACAAATCACTGCTTGGAAAACCAGAAATATGGTAGTCAAGGGCAGCAAATGATGCTCATTTTTTATGCTTTGGAATGATGAGATTACTTGTTTTCTGTTCCTGTGGTGCTTAGCACAGCTGGGGTGTTGGCCTATGCCCGGCAGTTGTATCTACTACTGCAATGCAGATAAATAAAATAATACATGGTGAGAATCACTGGAACCTTCTAGAGAAACTGCTGAGGAGGCTGAAGCAAAACAAAAAAGGAATTAGCACTGAACTACTGCCTGTGGTTGCTATCATTAATTTTTTTCCTCTGCCAATTTTTTAAATTTCTTTTTTCCCCCCTTATTCTTAGGTACTTTGTATTGAAGATTTCAGCAGGGATTGAATATCCTGGTGAGATTAGATGGCCCTTGGCTCTATCTCTTTTTCTAGCCTGGGTGATTGTTTATGCCTCCCTTGCTAAAGGAATCAAGTCATCAGGAAAAGTAAGAACAATATTTGTGATTGTACACTCACAAGAAAGCAGGGTTCTGTTTCTTGGGACTCACACTCTCATTTAAGGCTGTGAACTACTGAAAATATTTTCAGTAAACAACTAAGTATTAAGTGCCTTTTTCCTGTCTGTGTTTTCCTTTCTAGCCAAAACAGAAATAAATTTTGGTTCCATGATTTTTCTCTAATCTTCAATAAATTTAAAACGAGCTCTTAAGCTGCACTCAGCAGTGGGATGGCAAAAATTTCCAGCCTTCCTTATTCCATGTGGTGTTCATTAAAGTCCTGCAATCATCTCACATTTCATTGGAATCCAGGAAATTGTGATGTTAATTGAGAGGTTAAGTAACATATTTTAAAATCAGAACCGAACCCTAAAAAAGCTCAGTGTGTGTGTGTGAGGAAAATAACAAGGTATTTCTTGGGATAAAGATAGTGGAAATAGAGACGTGGATTTTCTAGAGCTGGTCACAGAGTTCCAATTCCAAGCCATCCCTTTGCCTCCAGAAGCAGACTTCATCTGTTGGGAGGTCACTTGGAAGTTAACAGAAAGTCCTGGGGACTCAGAGTGCCAGGGGAAAGCTGAGATGTTTTTTCCCTTTACCTTAGTGGGATAGGAAAAAATATTTCATGAAAAGCAAGAAAATGGATAATAATGTGGGTTTGGATGTGGCAATGGATATTTCTCTCAGTGACTCTTCGTGGCCAAGAAAAATACTGATTCTGATGTCAGGGAGAAAATTATTGGCTCCTTGGTATTAGAGATAGAAGTCCTGTTTATGTAGAGATTAGTTCAGTATATTGACTTTACAGAAATTCATCAGGGCAACTTGTTGAAACCCCTCTTGAAACAACAAGAGAAGTTCTAAAAACAGTTTCAAAAGTCACTTTAGCTCAGACCACAGGTTGAGGGGGGTGATTGTCACCCTCTTTTCCTGTGAGAAGCCACCTGTAGGCCTGTGTCCAGCTTGGAGCCCCCAGCACAAGAAGGATATAGATCTGTGGGAGCAAGTCCAGAGGAGACCACAAAGATGCTCAGGGTGCTGGAGCCCCTCTGTTATGGAGACAGACTGAGAGAGCTGGGGCTGGTCAGCCTGGAGAAATGTCCTGGGAGAACTTCTAGCATCTCCCATTCCCTAAAGGGGCCACAGGAGAGCTGGAGAGGGACTCTGGACAAGGACATGGAGTGACAGGACAAGGGAAAATGGTTTCAAACTGACAAAGGGAGGGTTTAGATTAGCTATTAGAAAGAAGGTCTTCTCTGTAAATGTGGTGAGGCCCTGGCACAGGTTGCCCAGAGAAGCTGTGGCTGCCCCATCCCTGGAAGTGTCCAAGGCCAGGTTGAGTTGGGTTTGGATCAACCTGGTCCTAGTGGATGGCATCCTTGCCCATGGCAGGGGTTGGAACAGATGATCTTTAAGGTTCCTTCCAACCCAACCCACTCCATGATATAATCCCACACTATTATGATATGATTCTGTTTCTTTTAAGACCCAGACATTAATGTGAAAAATATTGGAAATTATTTTGTGTTGAATGTCAAGCTTAATTGGCCATAATCCAACCATTTTATTTGACCACAGAGAGAGATGTGTTCTAGATAATTATTAAAACATGAAACACACAACCACTGTTGTGTATTTAGACACACATTGTCTAAATGTTGTGATGACTTTCCTCTTTTCCATAATTTCACAGACTTTCCTTTTCTTGAATTTGGACCAAAACTATCATCAGGGTGATATGTAGTTATTAAGAGATACAGAGAGCGATAAGAATTCTTAGGCTTTTTTTTAGTTAAATACAGAAAAATACAGAAGAAAACTACAGAAATGTAAGTGTTATTGAGTGGCAGTTCTCATTTAATTTCCATTGAACTGTGACAGTTCACTCTGGGCAACGATCAAAAGTGATATTTTCTTTTAGATGTAAATTCCTACTCCAGACAGAGAGAGAAACCCTCTTCCCTTCTCTGTCTAGAATCCTACCTAGAATCCTAGCTCTTACCTCTGTTGTTATTGATGTTATTCCTGTTTCCAGCAGCAAGAAGTATTGTAAAATTTCAGATTTCCAGGGCAGTAGCCCTGTTGTATTTTTTTTTAGTTTATCCTCTGACTCTTGTCTCTGAGCCTGAGTAATTGCCTTCTTCAGGCAATAGTGTAGCACTTACATTTCCCCTCCTCTCTTCTTATCCAAATTAGCCCTTTGAGTAACCTTTTCTCTGCTCTGTCCAGGTTGTGTACTTCACAGCCACGTTCCCCTATGTGGTTCTCATCATCCTCCTTATAAGAGGAGTAACTCTGCCTGGAGCTGGAGATGGGATCTGGTACTTCATCACACCCAAGTGGGAGAAGCTGATTGATGCTATGGTGGGTTTGCTGTTGCATTTAGAGCTGCTGGGGTGAATAAATCATACAGATCTCCTCTGCAAGCATTTCCATGTGCAGAGGCGGTGTTGTCATCTGTGGAAACTTGTTCTTCATCTTATGTGGGTAAAGTATTATTTAGGGTTAGTGGCAGATAAAACATCAGTATCTGATGCAGATTTTCCCTCCTGATTTGTATTTTTTGTATCTGAATGTATTTGAACTGATATGTATCAAAGAGTAGTTTTTATATTTGTGTCTTGCATATACAGCAAGGTTTATATCATCCTTTTTATGGGCTCGAGAAAAACAGTTCTCCTTATCTAATGGGCTTGATGTATTTCCTGGCAGGATTTTGCTTTTAAATATTCTATTGACATCCACTGGTCTGAAGTTAATTTAAAGTAATTAAGTGTTAATCCCCTCATATCAATATTTAATAGTGTTACTGAACTGTCTAACGTTCTTTCCTGAAGCTGATGCAATTTTTTTTCCTGCTCAGGTCTGGAAGGATGCTGCCACTCAGATTTTTTTCTCCTTATCTGCAGCATGGGGAGGTCTAATTACTCTCTCTTCATACAACAAATTCCATAATAACTGCTACAGGTGTGTAAGAGTGAAATGCATCTCTTATTAAACAGGTTTGTCCAAAAACAGTTGTCCTTCATCTTGGAGAAATCTGGTTTGTAAGACCCTCATCTCTTGACTTTCTCCCTTGTCTTTTTTTTAATCTTCTGGTTTGTTTTTTTTTTCTTTCCTCTTTTCCTCTCCTCTGTTTCCTTTATTTTTCCTTCCTTTTTTATTTGTGTGTGGGTTTTGTTTACATTTAACCATTTTTGGTTTTGGGTATTTCCTCGTCTCCCCAGGTCCTAATCTACTAGTCTCAAACGAGCATTTAGGCTTATTAAAGTTCCTGCTGGCTCCTCATTTTCAGAATCAGGAGGTCGAGGTTGAAGGGCAATCTGGGAAGTGTTAAGAGCTGTGAGCAGTGGAACAGAGTCCCTTGGCAGCCTCTGCTGAAGGACAGCCCATGTGTAGAGTGGGCTGAAGTTTGCATTGTCAAACATGCAGGACTTTAACTTGCAGCTTCCATATATGTGATTCTTACATCTCCTAAATGTTCTTTATTTTTCCAACTACTCTTGCTGTGGTTTTACTTGTATAAAGTTATTTCATGTTGCAAAATTTTAAATCACTATTTATTTGAAACCGCTGAAAGCAATTTTCCAAGGAAAAACGTCAGTGTAGAGTTTTTCATCCAAAAGCCTGCTAGCTAAAATGTCTGCAGATGGAAAACAAAAGCAAGTGGCATTAGTGGAGTGCTTCCCTGCTACTGTACAGTCTTTAAAGCCAGTCTGGAGCAAACCTTTGCCAGTTCCTGCAGTGCCAGAGGTGCTGATTTGGGACAGCCAGCAGCATGCACAGGGACTCACCCACGAGGATGCTCAAAATCTTTCCCAGATCAAGACTTCAAAGCAAATACTCCTTGGCATTTCCACTGCCATATCCTATGACTTCCAAGTAGAGAATACAAAATGCTTAACTTTAAAAAGAAACGTGATCAGGATTTAAAAAGGAATTTTGAAACATTTTTACTAGTGCTCAATAATACTATTACCCCAAAATATGGATTAAAAATAATAATGTTGCATACTCAGTAACTCCCACTCAGAAATCCTTTGGGTCCTATTTGTGAAAATGCTGTTTCTGGGCTGTGATTTTTTTCTGTTGATGAATGAATACAATCAGAATATCAGGAGAAAAAATGGCAGAAGCATCATGCTACTTTTCTGCATAAACTTAAAAATGTTTTGTGGAGTTTGGAAGATGTTAATGAAAATTTTGAGGGGAATACGTGGTAATGAAGTATAAAAATCTTACAGTTCTAATACCAAATATATGCTTTACCTGTGTTAGGGAGGGGTATGGGAGACTGAAGTAGAAGTGATTAGAAAAGCTTAGTTACTTCTAATATTTTTAATTTTACAACACAACCTTGAATACTGAAATGAAGCATGACTATTTTCTCTTTCAATTTTTATATTAATTACATTTTAATGCTGCAATTGTACTTTTCAGTTACACATTAATTTTAAACATAGTCTAAAATCTATAATTGCAGTAAATTTACATAAATTGACTTCGTAATGAATATCTGAAACATTTCAAACCTACCTAAGTTTTGGAAGGAGATTAACACATGATGTTTCCAAACAGCACATTGTCATTTTTGTTCTGCAGACCCAAAGAATTAACAAAATCATTCCTGTTGAGAGATGCTCTGCTGGAAATTCTAGAATTTTGCCAGCTCAGTGAGGTTCTTTGACAGCTTTTCAAGTTGTATTTCATTCTGTTCCTGACAAACAAACAGCAGTAGGAATAAGCATTTTTAGCCAACATAAAACCCTCAAACATTTAAAGTGAGTGACCTGCTTTTTCTAAATTTGCAGTAGTTTATGGGCAAGTTGTCTGGACACATGTATTGTATAAAAAAATCCTATCAAGAATGAAATAACTATGGATGGGGTTCATAAGGGCTGGTTTCCTGTCAAGTCTTGACATAACCAGCACAATAGGACATTCAGCTATAGATTTATTGAGATTCCCTTGACAATAACAACAATGGAAAAATGTACCAAGGAATCCTCCCCCTACAGCTAGGAAAGTGTTGGAGTGAGTTCTGCAAGGTACAGAAAGCTTAATCCTGAAATTTTGTGCATGAATACAAGAAGGATACAGACAAAAATCATCTTGCCTGGACAGCAGTGGTCAGTCCATACCTAATAGAGAGAGCAGATGTCCTCATGAGGCCAAGAGTTAAAAAATGTGTTACAAATCATGTCACCATGGCTGCCTCTCTTCTTCAGAGAGCTCTAGAGCAGATGTGCTTGCCCTCCTGCAAGGCCTGTGGTTCCTACATGGCACATGGCTGATGGAAGCTTGCAGAGCTGATTACTGGTGGTGTTGTGGAGACTTCCATGCTCTCTGACCAGCATCCAGTGCACCTGATGAGTATAAAAGTGTGCCTTCTCCAGCATCCCCACAAGATGTGTGTGCTCATGAGACACTCCTGAAAAATATTCACAAAACCTTCCTTGTGTGTATCCCAACAAGCTTCTTGTGTTTTCTTTGCAGGGACACATTGATAGTCACGTGTACCAACAGTGCCACAAGCATATTTGCAGGCTTTGTCATCTTCTCAGTTATTGGCTTCATGGCAAACGAACTCAAAGTGAATATTGAAGCCGTGGCAGACCAAGGTAGGGCTCACTGGCATTTTGTTCCTTAGGCAGGCACCCCGTGGCACTTCCAGCTCTGTTATTAATGATAACATTGATATTGGAAAGGGGAATGATGGCTTCAAACTGGTGTGGATTGGCAAGATACATGTAGGCATTTTTGTACAGGAGAAGGTACTCTGGGAAGTCAAGATTTTAGTTAAAGCCTCTTAATCACTTGTTTGGTAAGAGAAGGAAGGGAGTTGAGACTCATTCTAACTCTTTGTGCAAATGGCTGATGGAGGGGAGGGTGGGATGGTCCCTTCATGTAAGGGATTATTGGCATTTGTCTCTGCCACTGGACTCCAAATCCTCTTCAAGGTAACAGTTATCTCTGGTGGTGGGAATTTTGGATGAGAGGAAGGTGGGAGAAATCTGGTGGGTTGTGCTTCTAAACTGTGGGGAGCAAGGAGATGTCTCCATGGAGAAGTAAAATATTTCTGAAGAACTGATTAGAACGTCTTGGTTAGTGAAGAGAAGGTCATTAGTGGGGATCTGAAAGGTCTTAATTGGTAGAGCTGAGCATCACTACACTAACTACACCATAGCTCTAAGCACCAGTCATTGCTGGAACAGCTCTGGGGATGAGGACTCCACCACCTCCCTGAGCAGCCCACTCCAAAGTTTAATCACCCTTTCAGTGAAAAAAATCTTCCTGGTTTCCAGCCTGAAGCTCCCCCTGGTGCAGCTTGAGGCTGTGTCCTCTTGTCCTGTCACCCACCTGGCTGCACCCTCCTGCCAGGGAGCTGCAGGAGCTTCTAGGAGAAATGTTTACATTAGTATTTTTATTTTAGACTTTAACTCCATTCCAGAACAAACAAACAAACAAAAGCAGCCCCAAAATCTAAACCACACTGCACTCAGCAGAAGTATTTGTGAGGAGTTAGAGCCAAGGACACCGTGCTTGAGGGAACTGCAGTGGAAGCTCCAAGGGGATGGAGAGAGGTGGGATGAGAGGATGGCAGTCAGGGATGGTGGAGGGAATTCTTGGCCCAGGTTGGTGCACCTCCCTGGAGATGGTGAAATATTCAGCACAGGAGGTCAAAAACCCTTTTCTGCTGAGTGCTTGCTGGTGGTCTTGGAGTGAGCAACTAGTGCCAGGCTGGAGCTCTCTGTTCCCAGCTGTTCCAGGGGTGTGGAAGCAGCTGTGAGTGCATTTGTAAGAGCCTGTTCAGACCATTTAAAATTATTTCATGAGGGTAAGGCTTTGCTGCTCTCTGTGACAGAGGGAAACAAAATTTAGTGCAGTAATAGAAGATGAATTTGCAGTAGGAAGAGAGTGAAGATTAAGGATAATTGTGGGCTGAGGCAGGGCTGAGGCAGGGCATTTTTCCGCCATAGTTAAAAAGCAGACTCAAGAACTGGTGAAAAGAACCAGCTCTTGTCATTGCCTGATTTTTTTTTTTAATTCTGAAGTTGTATTTCTTTTTGCAGTGAAGGAGAAAAAAGCCAAAATTATGATGAAACATAATCTCCCTTCAAGTTTTCAAAACCTTGAATGAAAATGTTAATGGAAATAAGAAGGGATGTTTTCCCTTTTTCCCCCTTTTTTTTTTCCTCCTAAAATATTAGTCTGGAAAACATGGTATGTTTTTTTCATTTAGAACCTTCTTTTCAGGAAAAGCTCATCTATCTGATGAACAATTAAAACACTTACCATGGAGGGAAAGATAGAATAATCTCTTTTTTTTTTCTACTCTCTGATTAAGAACAGTGCAGTTGAAAAATATTAGTAATTTAAAATATAAGTTCATCCGACCTTTTAAATTTTAACACATATAAAATATTTGGAGTTTTCCTGGCTTTAACAGACTTTTATAAAGAGTTCATACCAACCTAAGTCTCCAAAGATGGAAAGGATGAGAGCCAGGCTCCCTGTGACTGCTGTCCTGTGGTTGGATGGTGCCAGGCATGTGCTGTCTAGGAGAGTTGTGAGGGGCAGACATGGAGACATGTGCAGTTTCATATTCTGTGATTTAACTTTTCCTAAATGTGTGATTAATGGGAACTCCTTATTCTGAGACTTAATAAAACTTCTATATACAGGCAGCGAGTGTAAACAGAGCCCTTATCGCCGATAATCAAGAAGAAAATTTAATCAAGAGATTAAAGAGGTGTTTGTAAATACAGCAGTAGTTCTAAATGCAAAAAGTGATTTTTTTGCAGCACATTTTAAAGGCAGCAGCACTTTAAAGGCACTCAGCAACACTACTGAGTGTTTTTTACTGTGTTTTGTCTCTTATATTTGGCTCTTGTTTAGAAGAAACCCCAAGCACTTCACAAGTTGCTCAAGGAGGTGATTTTTATGCTGCTGAAACTGAATTTTTCTCAGTAGATGAGCAAGCAGGAGTTCTCTCTTGAACAGAAGCGGCATGTGCAGCTGGAGGAACTGGGGTAGAAGGATCTAAATTAGAAATGTCCAGGGCAGAGCGAGTGGGGAGCCCGTTCTCTTGGCCTGAGGACAGCTTGGCTCTCATTTGTCTCACCCGGCAGGAATCATCGTTCAGAGTGCTCCAAGTGGGCGTTCCTGTAGCTGGGATAAGTGGACAAGAAGTGCCACCTACTGTAATGCTGCCACCACAGCCCTGCAGCCTTTGCTCCCAGGCAAATCTAAGCACTCATAAAAATACATTTTCTTTAAAGCAAATAGAAATTAAAACCCAATATATCAAACAACAACAAAATTTGGAAAATTCCTTATTTAGGATTTAAAAGATTCCATCTCCTTGTTTCTTGTGCTCTGCATTATTTCAGGTTTTCTTGTGGATTTTTTTAGAATCACAGTAGTTATTGCCTTCTGTCTGGTATCAGGTCTGAGCACCTTTTATATTCTCTCCTCATTTAACAACATGGCAGTAAGTTGAAGAAGAATATTTGCATTTCCATTCATCCTTGTAGCACTGAGGTGTGGGTGTTTTCCATGGATTGCTAATTGTCAGGGAAGTGACAGGAATTTGATCACTTTTATCAGAGCAGGACAGAAACATGGTTGTAATTCTTGCTATTTTTTTTTTTTAATTTGGATCAGTGTATTGGTATACTGGTTGAATATGTATTCTGCTTGGAAAGTTGGAGTGAGTAAGTGATTTGAAATTGACAGTGTAAATAGAAATTAATCAGCTAAGGCTAAACTCTGTAATGCTTAAGCCTTTTGGTAAATACAAAAGATTGAATCTGATGACCTTTATTTTTCTTACTTCTAGGTCCTGGGATTGCTTTTGTGGTTTACCCAGAAGCCTTAACTAGGCTGCCCCTCTCTCCCTTCTGGGCTATAATATTCTTTTTGATGCTTCTAACTCTTGGATTAGACACAATGGTAAACTGCTTTTGTGTCCCATTCTTTTCCTTTTGATTTTCCTATTAATTTGTTTGGAGGACCATGCCATTAATTGCTATTTCCCATGTGGGCAGTGAGTCATGAGGAAGGAGGAATGAAGCAAGGCCATCAATGGTCATCATTTTTGCAGAGCTTTGGTGCTGCCATCTGAGCATTTAACACCTGGGACTCACCATACTCTCTTCCATTGTTTTATATCCACTTGTACCACTTTGTGGGTGCTGAAATGAACCCTTTATTTTGTCTTTCAGTTCGCCACCATCGAGACCATCGTGACCTCTGTGTCAGATGAGTTCCCCAAGTACTTACGCACGCACAAGGCTCTGTTCACTCTCGGGTGCTGCGTGTCCTTCTTCATCATGGGATTTCCTATGATCACTCAGGTAATGACGCTGTCTTTGAGCACCACTGCCTGTCCCCAGTCCCCCTCTGGTGGCTGCTTTCCTCCTGCACAAGCTGCAAAAGCTCTAGCTGAACTCGGCCACATATGACACGTGGTGAGACTGAAAGCCTTCTTTTCATCTTTAATGGATGCTCCGACAGATATACTTAAAATACTTTGCTGTTCAAATCTTTCTGAGGATCAGACTTTTAAGATTTTCTCTTGCCAAACATCTCCAAAGTAGCAATATAAATTAAGTATTCAACCCATGCTGTCAGAGGGGAGGCTTAGATTAGATATTAGGAAGAAATTCTTCCCTGTGAGGGTGGGGAGGCCCTGGCACAGGTTGCCCAGAGAAGCTGTGGCTGCCCCATCCCTGGAACTGTCCAAGGCCATGCTGTATGGGGTTCTGAGCAACCTGGTCCAGTGGGAGATAACCCTGCCCATGGCAGGGAGGTTGGAATGAAATAAGTTTTAAGGTTCCTTCCAACCCAACCCAATCTATGAATTAAGAAAAAAACCCCCAAATTTGAATATCATATAAACATGCACACCTGTGTTGGGTGCCTTTCCTCCAAGGTTAGACATATACTGATAGTCTTGGCAAACTGTGGAGTTAACACTGGAATTCCCATCTACCAGTGATAATCTTCAGTATCTTCTCTCCACTAATACCACTGGCATTTTAAACTCCTCAATTTCAAGATGAGATGCACAAAATCTTAATATTTTATCCATCCTTTCCCCCCTATTTTTTTTATTCCCCTTTCCTAATCACTGCCAGCCTAACTTCATTGTTCTAAAGCCCAGGATGGATTCAGTCCTTTATTCCCTTGCATTATGGTGCTTAACTCTGTCATGAAGACAGGACATGAAATCCTTTCCAAACAGATGAACTGGACTCGTTACTATGGTAGTAATGGTAATGGTGATTTTGCTTTTGAGATGGTATTATGTGGTTGGAGACACTGCAGGTGGAAGGTCTGATCACAGTTCGGTCCTTAATCTTAAAGGACTGAATTCAAAGTCCTAGATACTAGAATCAGGTTTACCACTGCCTTTTTCTTGTTGGATTTGAGATTCATTCAGCCAGAAGGAAGAAGCTATAGCACAGCATGAGCCTGTGTCCAGTCAAAGTTTGGATGCTCACTT
Source organism: Erpornis zantholeuca (assembly GCA_013400515.1). Classification (NCBI taxonomy): domain Eukaryota; kingdom Metazoa; phylum Chordata; class Aves; order Passeriformes; family Timaliidae; genus Erpornis; species Erpornis zantholeuca. The sequence goes on from VZTN01028711.1 coordinate 73,752, forward strand.
GGGTCCTGTTCCTCTCCAATCTGCCTGCCTCCAGGCCACCAATAATCTTTGATCTTTCTTTCCTCAGGGTGGAATGTATATGTTACAGCTTGTGGACACTTATGCAGCCTCTTACTCTCTTGTCATCATTGCCATCTTTGAGCTTGTTGGAGTTTCCTATATCTATGGTAAGAGAAAACATTGTTATTGGGCAGCCTATGTTGAAGCAACATTTTAGCATATGATAAAGTGAAATTCTTAAGGAAAAGAGTAATTTTTCTTTGTAATAAAAAGCTGCAAAATTCTCTTATTTTGGACAGAAGCATGGCAGGACTCTAGGATACCTTTAAATGCATGTATTCAAAAGACTTTCACACAATCTCATGTCATTTTCCATCAACAGCTCAAAGATATGAGAACAGACCAAACATTGGTGACACTTTTCCAGGGGTGCTTTTGTGCTTCAACAGTTTTAGGGACAGAGACCTCCTGAGCCAATAGAGGTGTCTTTGCATTTGCAGTGGATGCCAGGCACCCACCAGAGCTGCTCTATCACTGCCCTTTGCAGCTGGGCAGGGGAGAGAAAATATAACAAATGTTCATGGGTTGAGATAAGAACTGGGACAGTACACTGAACAAATACTGTCATGGGCAAAACAGACTCGGTTTGGGGGTATTAATTGCATTTATTGCTAAGGAAAACAAAGCAGGATAGTAAGATAGAAAATAAAACATCTTACCCCCACCCCTCCCTCCTTCCCAGCTCTGTCTCCTCCCCACAGAAGTGCAGGGAGATGGGGAATGGGGGTAATGGTCAGTTCATGACAGGTTGTTCCTGCCGCTGCTCAGGAGAGGAGTCCTGCCTGCCCTCCAGCGTGGGGTACCTCCCACAGGACACAGTTCTCCATGAACTTCTCTCATATGAGTCCATTTCATGAGCAATAGCTGTCCCTGAATGTCTGTAACGTGGGCCACTCTTCCAGGGAGTGCAGTCCTTCAAGGACAGGCTGCTCCAGTGTGGGTCCCTCACAGGGTCACAAGTCCTACCAGGAAACCTGCTCCAGCATGGGCTCCTCTCTCCACAGCTCTGCAGGTCTCATCCCAGGAGCCTGCTCCCACAGGTTTCCCACAGGTTCGCAGCCTCCTCTGGGCATCCTCCTGCCCTGGTGTGAGCTCCTCCACGGGCTGCAGGTGGATCTGTGCATCCCTGTGACCCTTCATGTGCTGCAGGGACACAGCTGCCTCACCCCAGGCTGCACCACAGGCTGCAGGGGAATCTCTGCTCCAGCTCCTGCCCCTCCTTCTTCACTGACCTGGGTGTCTGCAGGGCTGTTCCTCTCACATATCCTCACTCCTCTCCTCTCCACTGAAATAGCCCCTGTGCAATAACTTCTTTGTCCTTTTTAAATCTGTTATCAGAGATGTTGCTATCATTCCTGGTTGGCTTGGCCTCGGCCATTGGTGGGTCTGTCCTGCAGCCTCCAGGGATTGCCTCTGCCAGACACGTGGAAAGCTTTTACAGCTTCTCACAGAAGCCACCCCTGCAGCCCCACTGCTACCAAAACCTGTCCCTGCAAACCCAACACAGCATTTAATTTAAGGCTTTTTTTTCCATGTACACATCCAACCTTCCCTTTTTCCTCTTTGTCTATAACACAGACTCAAGACTGTGCAGCTACTCAGAAAGATGAATTATCCACTGTGGTAACACCAGTTATATTGATCCATGTTTATGTACATTAAATTGTGAGGAAGATTCTCAGTTAGTGTAGAACAGTGCACTTTCCACAAGGCTGCTGTGGTTACAACAGTTTATACCAGCCAGTGATGTGCTCCCAAACTTGCCCTGTGTTTTCAGGAGACTGATTCTTGGAAATGTGAAGATCTTCCCACATACCAGATGATTAATCTGGTAACCTGGAGTGTAAGGCTGTTTCTGCTATTGCTGTGGACAGGAATGAATTATGCAGTTTAATCAGCTAGGCATAAAAATCCAAGATATTCTGCTGATGGTGTTTGTGTAGCCTCATGACCTTGGGTTCTGGTTCTTTTCACCAAATACTTACATCTGCCTGTGTTGTGGAGTCCACTCTGTAACATGAGTGCTTTAAAATAGAGTACAGGTTTCAAATCATGCAGAATTTGGTACTCTTGCTTGAGAAATAAATGTTATAGACAGGACAGGGAATCAGCCCTTCCTTGTTTTCTCTAATTTCATGGAAATTCAGCGGTGTATTTTACCTCCACTGACATCCAATTCAGTGACTATGCCTGGGAGATTGGCTGCTAAGTGAGACATGACCTAGTGAGAAAATGTTACAGAATATGATGGAAAAAATCAAAACACAGAGAGAAAAGTTGATTTAGGCCAGTCATGTTTTGTTTGATCAAAATTCTTGGCTTTTTTTAATGTCCCTGGAATGTAAGTAATTCAATTAGGGTTGGTTTAGAAGTGAAATGAAATCCAGTTTCTCTAAAATCAATACAATTCCATAAGAGATGATGAGTGGGGAGGCTTAAGAAGAGTTTTAGGCCTTTTTGGGGATTCTTTTGCCTTTCTTCTCCTCCTCACTTTGCTGATAGCATGCATGAACAACACTGTACTAGATGATTTCCCTCTTTCTGGCATCACTCACCAGCATCGACAGCATCACCTGGTCAGTGCCAAAGATTGCCTCCTTTAAAACCACTGCCATCAGTGTGAAAGATAAAAATGTTGTGCTTAAAATATTTCTAGTATTTAAAAAACTACTTAAATCTGTAAAATTTCTTTGCTCTGCGTGATTTTAAATAAGGATGAAGCTAAATAGGCAGTAAGTTGTAGCTCTGTTCCTCCTCTGAACACTGTGTGGCAGAAGCACTGCAAACCAGCCTTCGTGGAATGACATTTTTTTAGGTTTGGAAGAAAAAACTGCTTTGGCCAGTGGCTGCTTTGCCCAGCAATTTCAGCATCCCTTAAAACATAAAATAATACAGAAATACTAATAGCTCTGCACAGGAAGGACCTGAATAGAGGAGAAGGGTTGTTTTAATTAGCTATTACTTTAGTGTAATCAGATGTGGAAAAGATTTGACAAATTACAAATCATTCTTTCTATGCTTTCTGTACAACTGATTGCTCATCAACAGCTGTTGGTAAAGCCTTTGCTATAATCTATTTCAAACACTGTTCCCTGGCATTAACTTTTTGCTAGGCTAAGGAGCTTCCAATCTTTTAAATGAAAAAGGAAAGACTTCCTTTAAAATCACTACCTGTTTGACTAATGTACCAGAGCTACTTCTCCTGTGCTAAAGCTACTTTAGGCAGCACTGTTCATAGGAATACATCTTGTACATTTGTGATTTGTGTGTTGTAAATACAAGCAAAGCTGCTGCTCTGGTTATATTCCTTCAAGCAGAGCTTAAAATTGGCATAATATATTTTCAAGGTCTGACAACTGCTGTTTTACACTCCACTGATAACTTTCTCTGTGTGCTTGTATTCTTCATGGCGAGCAGGTTGGCACAACAGTGGCAGGTGCTTTTATGATGAAATAAATTTGTCTTTAGCTCTTGTTACATGTGCTGCTTGCAGAGCTTGTTGAGATTTTTAAATTAAAAAGAGACAAACGTGGTTATTTCCTTGTAATCACTTATTTTTCAGTAGAGTCAGTGTTCCATAATCCAATCAAATGCACCTTTTTATTTCACTTGTTGGTTTAGATCTTTATTCTCCAGTTGTTCAGATTATGATGAATGATTAGTAAAGAGCACTTTAGAGGTGGGGGTATTAATTTAATCATCAGCATAATTCCCACTGTTGCATTTTGTGGCATGAAGCTAAAGACAAAAATCCCTCTGTTTGAGAAAACACTGCTGGAAACTGAAAATATATGATGGCAACTTTGTTCATGCTCCTTCCAGATCTGTTTGTTTTTGGGAAGGTTTGTTGTCAGAGTGAATGGTAACTGCTGCTGTGTATTTGTAGAAAACATTAGTGATTTTGAACATTTTGCCTGTAGCAGAATAGTGAAGTAATCCTCTGGCTAGGTTTGCAGTCTCCTTTTTATTAATTTTGTATCTCAGCTCTTATGAATACATCATTCTACTTTGGAGAGGGAAAAAACAGGTATGGGATATCATGTGTTGTTGATTTCTCAAAGTTATTCAGCAGGCCTGGCTGATCCAAGAGGGAGACCAAATTTACTAAGATCTGGAAAAAAAGTGTGTTCTGCTAACTAAAATATCCTGTGCATAAATATCCTGTGCATTTTTTCTGTGGAACTTTGGCTGGAAAGTGAAAAGTCATGTGTAATCCCTTTATCTGTTTACATGCACTTGGCTCCTGAACTGCAAATATTTAAGAGTGGTTTAAACTGTGAGTATCTACTGACCATTCCAAAAAGGATCTTTTTTTTTTAATTGGAGTTTCAAGCAAATCTGTGCAGGTTTACATGGAGGTTGCATGAAGTTGGGAGGCAGAGACCCCTGGTAATTATCCAGTTAGGTATCCCTCCTTTGCAGCAGCAAGTGTGGTTGAAGCAGACACTTTAAATGAGATTTAAACTTTGTGGCAACACCCATCAACCTGTACCTTGTGCTGCTGCAATCAGTTTAAGAGCAGCTTTGTTCCCAGCACAGCACAGGGCTGGCTCCCTTGCACTCACTGCAGGTGCTGCACAGGTAAATAAAACACAGGGAAAAATGTTGCAGTTTCAGCAAAAATCTCCTTTCAGGTCCATCACACAATGACCTTGGAGGTTACATTTTGTCCAGACATACAAACTTCTATTACAAAATAGAGAAGGACCCAATGAGTCAGACTGGTGCTGAAGTACAGTGATTCCATGAGTCATGAAAATAACATGTATTTTACAGAGAAGAGGCTTTCTGAAGAAGAACCCTTGTGGTAGTCAGTAGACAAGAGAAAAAGAGGAAAAGAAATTACAGTTACAGAGAAAAAATGTGACCTCTGTGTCACCTTGGCTCAGTTTTCTGATCTTACATCCACTGCAGGTTTTAATTTTTTCACCTTCCCTAAATACAGTCCTTGCAGTACCATTTTCTTGTTTCATTTCTGTATTTTTCTTCTCTATTCCTTATCATAACAAGGTTCCTTAGCTTTCCTCTCACAGCCTGAGCTGGGTTACTGTGTGCTCACCCCCTGGGCTGAGCCTTCAGGGCTGCCAGGGCTTCCAGCCCTGCTCCTTTCTTCAAGCTGCATCACAAGGCACTGGATGATGAACCAGTGCTATTCTTTCACCTTCTTAATTCTTGGAACAATCAGGTGGATAGATTTATTTCTCCTTGATATCGACAGAAAGGCTTCCAAATTAGGTGGATCAAGCCAGGGGATTATCCCTTCTTACACTCAGCAGCTGCAGCAGCTGACTCTACACAATAAGAAATAAAGTCGTTTATTACTTTTGTTCCAAGTATTTCTACCCTTACTCAATGCCTTTTCTCCAGCATTTAAGCTTTCCCCACATCAGGCAAGTTAGACAAAATGCTGCAGGATAATGCTTGGCAAAATTTAGATAAAATTGGCTCAAATTTTTAAGATTTGTGTGACAGATGAGCTCAGACCCCCCTCTTCTTATTGCGGTTAGAAAAGCTGGAATCAATTTTAGTTTTGATTTTATTACTTTTGGATAAATTACTAATAATGAAATTACTAATAACCAACAGGGAATGGCAGCTGCTGACCAACACACCTTTTCCTGTCACATGGCCAGGGAAGGAGCTGCAGAGTGGCTGCAATACCACTTCCCAATCTTGCATGTTTTTTATTAACTCAAGTAACTTTATAGATGCAACCAATACAATAATCTGAAGAGCTAACATATCAGTTGATCTTCGTGTTCAGACAACACTGAATATCATTTAAAATACTTGCAATTTTAAATATAATTTATGTATCAGGTGAAAAGCAACAGGACACCACCAGTTTCACTGCTAAGGGATACAGCTGTAATCCAGTCATGTAGCAGGTAGAGAGAAGCTGAAATATTGCCTGTGCTCAAGCAGGTATACAGATATTAATAAGGCTGATCCTCACAGGGAAATAAAACAAACAGACAAATAATTGCAGCTGCTTGGTACATATTATTAATGCTTTAACACAGAACATACTAAATATCTAATCTCAGTGTAAAAGCTCAATTACTTTAATCCTCAGGAAGGAAATATTTTATTGGAATGGTTCCCACTGTATTAGTCCCATTTTTTACTGTATAGTTAGATCCTCCATGGAAGTTTCCAACCAAAAGGTTGGAGTTTGTTTTTGTATTTAGACACAAGAGAGGGCACCAGAGCTCTGTTGCAGACTGCAGCTGGTTTCTTTCACACCTAATTGTTTTTCCATTTGCTGTTTACAGGATTGCAAAGATTTTGTGAAGATATAGAAATGATGATTGGATTCCAGCCAAGTAAATTCTGGAGAGTCTGTTGGGCATTTGTGACCCCAACCATTTTAACAGTAAGGAAAAAAAAGAAAAATAATGTCTTCCCCGAAGAGTTTTGCTGTTGTATGTTCATTATTGTTCATATGATGCTTCTGGGTGCTGTAGTGAGAACTTGGATGCAGATATTTAAACACAATGCATGTGCTCTTGCCATGGGTATGTAGTAGAAATCCACTCTGGGGAGAGGGATGGTGAGTCTGCCAGGAAAATGGCTTTTTTGGCTTTTTCCTGGCCATGCAAAATGCTGCCATGGCACACACCATTGCCCAGCAGCATTATGGATTATTTTATTTATATATATGTGCATGTCTCTGTGTGTGTGTGAGTGATATTTATGTATGCACAGGGAAAAGATAGGATCCTCCTGTCTGCTGTCAGATTGATCTAGGGAAGAAAACATTTTATTGACACATAAACTGATGTAAGAGGGATGCTTTGGAAAGGCTGAGGTGAAACGCGGGTGAGAAAGAAGAGAGGAGAGGAGGCTCGGGGACTCTCCAGCCCCCGAATCCCCGAGCCTCGGGAGATGGCGCTGCGGGCCCGCGCCGCATCCAGGGGAAGGAAAGGAGCCCCGAAAGGCAAAACCACAGCGTGTTTGTCTTGTTTTTGTTATTCTTCCTAGTTCTCTTTCATTCTCATTTCCTCCCCAACACCTTCCTTCACATTTACTTAGTATTTACCTCACGTTTAGGTCTCAATTTAATCAAAAAAATGTCACATTCTCAATTTCACCATTGCAAGGAAAGTTTTTTCAAGTCCAGGGGTCCAAATCCAGTAACTATATCTACATTTGCCATCTAGGTTTCTAATACAGTGCTTCCTTTACATTTTAACCTAAGTGCAGATACAATCTGCAATCACATACCACTTTTTTGACACAAGAATGAAATAATTATTTCAGCCATTTCAAAAGCTTTCAGCATGACAAATCGGCACAAAACAACAGAGACTTCTTTCACCAGTACTTTCTGTTTGAGAGCATGTACCTCCACTTGGAAGTTCTCAAGCCTGAACCACAGATGCAGTAAGATTCTGTATTTGTGTAGAGTTTTAAATACTCCTCCTTTCGCAGCAGTGCTAGATAGTTCCTACAAGTCACACAATCATGGAATGGTTGGGGCTTGAAAGGATCCTAAAGCTCATCTCATTCCACCCCCCTGCCGTGGCAGGGACACCTCCCACTAGACCAGGTGGCTCAGGGCCCCATCCAACCTGGCTGGGGCAACCAGAGCTTCTCTGGGTGAGTAGTTTTAGCTGTGTAGGTACGAGATAAGAAAAGTTTCTGGAATTTCTTTCTGAAAAGACACACATTTTGAAACAGTAAGTGTGAGCTCAGCTGGCAGGAGGAGAAGCAAAGTAGTGACTCTCCCCAGTCCTTTGCAGCCACTCCTTCCAGAGAAACTCTATTTCAGCTCTAGTGTGTTCTGTGTGCTGCTCTTTAGTGCAGAGTAAGATTTGGCAAATATTTTTATTCCTGGAGGGGGAAGAAAAAGGCACTGGATGAAGTTAACAACTACTTTTCAGTGCTGTTAATTCAGGAATGAGGAGATTTTTTTTCTGAAAACTGGAAAAGGTTTAGGTTTTGCAGACAGGAATACCTGTGTGAAAGGACCAGTGAGTTTTGGTGGGCTCAACAAAATGCTGAGTTGTGAAGAAATGAAATTTTCTATGGTGATAATAATTTCTCCAATGGGTAAAAAGAAGGTAGTCTACTTTTCTTGCATAGATTTTCTTTACCAATTGTCTTCACTGCACTACAATATTGCTGTGTGTCAAAATCAGGGAGATCTATCTTAACTACCTGTTGTTTGGTTGTGACAATGTATGGCTATAGTTTGCAAATCACTTTTAAAAAGTTTGAAGACATAGTCCAGTTTATAGTGTTACAATGAAATCAGTGGTATTTCTCTTCTCTTGGTGACCTTGTTAAAAATGAAGGCACGTGCACATGGGATTTTTTTAGCTTTTTTTCACAGTGGTTATTTTCAAGATGCTGCCTTAGACCCTATTTTATACTTCTGAAGGGAATTGTAAGGCTTTTCTGCAAATTGCTCAGATCCTTTACTAATCACACTTGTGCTTGTAGCTACTGTCAGTAATCACAACCAGGGAATAGGAAATTATGTTGTTTGTTAAGGAAAACAAATTTGAACTGACCGTGTTTACTCTCTAAACTTGCATGTTCTGTTGTTCCCTCCAAATGCAATATTTAGTGAAGTTACAGTGAGAAATAAATTGACACTGATCAGTCATAATTCAATTTTTATGCAATGGAAACAGACAAAGCAAAACCAAGCAATGAATTCTTTTATATTATTACCTCTGTAAAGCTAATATTTGATACATTTGGATAGCCTAATATTAGACTTTCATTAGACTCCACATCTCTGGAACTAAAGCTGATCATTTTTATATGTGCCTTCACCTAGTTATACTTCTATAAATCTTCTGTGTGCAATTATTGCAAGCACAGGCATTTCCCAAAAGTTACTGAATTATGCACAAATGTAAGCAGATATATTGCTGTTCATACAGTCAGTGAAATGGAGTAACTTAGCATAATCACATTAGGTAAAACTGCCAATAGACCATGTAATAAAGCATGTTACTCTAGGGACAAGATTCTAATTTCAATTATTCTGGCACAAATACAGTGATTTTTGTGGGATTTTGCAAGATTTCCTTGAAACTCATTAGATTCAGGCTCTGACCCATTTATTGCAGCTTGTGGCAGCACCCTGCCTTAGGTGTATGTGCTTTTATCTGTATTCCATACACACCAACTCTGTATGTCTGTGCATACCCACCATTTGTTGCATAGCAGGTTTGTTTTGCTTATTCAAACTTAATTGTTTTCCTTTCTTGTTCCCAGTTTATTCTCTGCTTCAGTTTTTACCAGTGGGAGCCCATGACTTACGGAGCTTACCACTACCCAGGCTGGTCCATGGTGCTCGGGTGGCTGATGCTGGCCTGCTCAGTCATCTGGATCCCAGTTATGTTTGTGATAAAAATGCATCTAGCCCCGGGCAAATTTATTGAGGTAATTCTTCTGTCTTTTTGCTGTTTAAAAATATGGCTGCAGGGGACTGTCTCTTTTATTTTACATTGATTTTTGTGATATTGAATGTCTAGTACTGTTAAGATTACTTTCTGGTAATCTAGATACTGTGGTGCAAAGAGATGCTCAGTTGATTTAAAATGGAGACCTTCCCTTCCTAGCTTCTCAAAAAACATGGTCCTAAATTGTGGAGTGGTTTGTTTTATGAGACCTAGACACATATCATGAGGTTTTGTATGGCTTTCTTGGGAGAAAGTTGTTCTAGCTTCGTTGGCCTTTCTGCAAGAGCAGCGTGTGGGAAGCATCTGCTGTGGGTGAGTATCGTGCCCAGGGAGCCTGGCAATCAGCACTAGGAGAGGTCAGTCAGGAGCTGCCTGTGTGCAGAGTGCAGGGTGGTTGGGTACTGGAGTCATCCAGGATGTGCTCCACAAGGCTGTGCCACTCACTGAAGTACAGGAATAAGATGTAGAGCAGGAAGTCTCTTCATGCATCTCAAGATAGTTGTTATAAATCCTAGCTGGCAATCTTTGCTTTCACCCTTCGTCTCTTTATTCTTCCTGAATTAGCTGATCCTTTCTGGCACCTGGACTTAAAATAATTTCAGGTGGCAATTTATTTTAATTTGAGATTCTTTTGTTTATTTTGTTAATTGGATTCCTGACACTTCCCCCCACTGCTTCAGAAATGTGGTGGTCAACTTCCTCTCCCCATCCCTGTGTCCTGTCCCCGCCTGTCACCTGCACCTCTCTCTGGCTGTTCCCATCCTGCTGGCTCCTCAGTCCCTGGCAGGGCGTGGTACAGCAAGGTCAGCATTTCATCCCTTTGTTGCCTTGCTCCTGTCTTCTGGAGAAGCTCAGTGCTCTTTTTTATGTGTTTGAGGCTTTCTCGGTTCTGCCTTCTCATGACTGCCTGTTACTTGTGCTGCTCCCACCTTGGGAGAAGGAACAGACACTTGCTCCCCTTTTCGTAGCTGCTTTTGCAGTTCAGCTTCACTGCAAATCCCACCGGGGCTGTTTCCTGCTTCAGAAATGAAAAGGAGAAGAAAATGTACTAAAATAGTATAATCTTTTTGGTCTCTCAATATGTCACACTACACATGCCTAAGGGGAAAGTCCATGCTTCTCTGCTTCCCACAGAGCAAAGGAATTTTGTAGGAGAGGAATTTTCACAGTGGTGGGATATGCTAGGGAGAGCATCCCAGCAGGTGGTTGGCAGTAGGCAACGAGGCCACTTGTCTAAAGGGCCATTCAGCCCTTGTGTAGAGCAGACTGGAGGTCCTGGGTCAGGACACAACTGCTCCTACTGGAAATCAGCTCATGTGGGATTAGATTTACTTGTTTCTGGTCTCATAAAATGCTCTCGCTGAGACAAATGGTTCTGCTTCAAGACTTCTAATGCGTAGAACTGGCATACCTATTGCCACAAAAACAGGGTGCTTTCCTTTCTGCCTCTCCAGGTGGGCACCCAAAGAAACACCCAAGAGTTGGATCTGTTTTGAAAGGGCTTTTGCTGAAGCTATTTCAGCTGTAATCTGGTATTTCCTCCACACTGAGTCTGCTGCATAAAATTATTATGGTTGATTTGGGAAGTAAAAGTTGCAAACTGGCAATTAAGGAGAGATTAAAATAACTGATAGAGAGGTCTGATTCACTTTATTAGGTAATAAACATATAATTGTTCCCTCTTAAGTCATCAGAAATATGTTTTCTTTCCTTTTTATCTGTGAATGCACCAATCAAATGATATATTCAATAAAGAACTCAGTGGAAAGATCAGAAATATTTTGTTGTTTGCCAGGTTGACATTCTCCTCTTTCTTTTTTCCCCCAGGCAGAAATGAAATATTTTGTCATCTCAAAATTAAAATCTTTGTTCATTCATAGTGATGTACTACTTTTTGGTCATTTGTATACTTTTGGGGAAGATGCTAAATAGAAATCCAATTATTTTAATGCAGTTACCCACTGCTTAGGCCATTGGGCTAAGTAATTGTGCACGTCCTTCAGCAAGAGAGGCTCAGAGTCTGTAGCAGTGGTTCTGAGCCCCCCTCACACGGCGCGGGTGAGAATGTATAATTAAAATCTGGGCACTTTATCCTCTATTAATCATGAAAACTTTGTGCAAAACAAAGGCTGAGCAGTGGAGCATTGCTGGGCCGTCATCAATAACCTTAAATGAGCTTATCCTCACTTCTTCTGCATTGCAATTCTGCTCCATGACACGGACTGAGACTCTCTTTTCTCTCCCCCGTGGCAGCGGCTGAAGCTGGTGTGCTCCCCGCAGCCTGACTGGGGCCCGTTCCTGGCCAAGCACCGCGGCGAGCGCTACAGGAACATGATTGATCCGCTGGGAACCTCCTCCCTGGGACTCAAACTGCCAGCCAAGGACATGGAACTGGGGACCCAATGCTAATAATTATTGCAAAAGGGTGACAATATCATTGTCAGCCTTTTCTTATTTTTTTTTTTCTGTTTTTTTCCCCCGCCATTTCTACTTTTCTTTTCCGCAGTGCCTGGAAGTGGTTGCTTAGGAAAGCACAACTTACTATTGCATGCCGTAGGGAAGGCCTAACTAGGCCACTTCCAGGTGTAGGTGATGCCTGTGACATGTTCTGACACGGCAAAAGCCCTGTGTGGGACAGGTGGCATAACCAGGGGACGTCAGGTGATGCAGGAATAAATAACACCAAACATAAAGATCTTTAGAGGAAGTGATGTGGGCAGTTTGACCCGTGGCCCACAAGCAGCCTTGTAACAGGGGGCTGTGATGGGACTAGGATTTTGATACCAGTGACTTCCAAGGAAGGTTCAGCCCTCAAATATGATGGAATTTAGCAAAGAATGGGATCTCCTGTAGTCCTGGTGTAACTCCAGCATAAGGCTCCTAGGGGTTCCTTTTGCTGCACTGACAACTGACCTTGACCCATCATGTCCCCACGCTTCCTTTATGATTTCTACTAACTCAGAGGGATTGTTATGCTACTTAAACAAGTGGAGACCCTTCAAACAGCACACCAGGAAGCAATATGTGGGGTGAGAACAGAAACATGATAATCCTTTTGATTTTTTCAAGTAGAAAAATAAGAACGAAATCTTTAAAAATGAATAATTGAGACTGGGACTAAACTGCATTTGAACCTAGAAGTGGTTTGGAAATGGTGCCAGAATAAGTGGTATGGGCATCACTGTTTAAAGTCCTGTCATATGTTTCTTTTGATAATTTGGTATCTGTCATTTCAACCAGGAATGCCTCAGTTATGCAAAGTGTCTGAAAAGTTGCTCCATGCCAGGTGCACCTGTGGTTTTATTCACTTCACTCCAATACTCTGAACATAATTTTCCTTGTTTCTCTGCTTTTGTTTACAGTATCTCCTCAAGAAGCCATCATATAATTTGTGCCTAACTTTGTATTCTTACAGTGGTAAGTGTAGTCTAGTTACCACCTGGAAACAGTTATTAGAAGTTAGATGTGCTGTTCAACTTTGTGACTCCCCGTTCATTTGCCTATAAGCATCTTTATATAACCTGTAACCTTTAGATGGTGTATTCTTCTCTTTCAGCCAACGGGGAAATAGCAGGACCCCACTTGTCTATATATTATATATATAGCACGTAAATTCTTCAAAGCAGTATTCTCTCTGAAACATGCATAGGGTTTTTTTTCATTAAAACATTTTCATTAAATAAAAAAACCCAAATCCACACAGATGCAACATTAGATATAGAAAACACAAGGGTTGGGGGAGAGGACAATTTAGTAGATGGCCATCATAACATTGCATAGCTGTAGAACATCCTAAATCATTATATTTTAGAAATCAAATATAAGCAGTCACATGAGTATTAGACTTAAATAGTTTTGTTACCTATTGGGCAAAATAAAAAATAGAGCTTTTTAAGAGTACATTTATTTACCTAAATAGAAAATTAGCCCAACTTATTGTAAATGCACTAGAATGAGGGAGAAAAATATATCTTCAATAATTGGCAAAAGTTAATCTTTATTATCTTGTTATATCCTATACATACATATATGATATTTTTTAACAGTGATCAGTGTTCATGTAGTGTGTGCTAGTGATGTTTTATGTCCCTATAAATATCTTACCAATCAGTGTAGAAATGATGAGCTTAGTAGTTTAGCCAGTTTTTTCCTCCCCACAGACACTACTGTAGTAGCCTGTAAATGTTCTTTCCTTTCAGGGGCTGTTTCTATCCCGTTCTTTTGTCTGTCTGTCTTCATATTACAGGGTCTCAGGTAAATCCTCAGTTCATGTGTGTCTGTAGATCAGTAGGTGTGTTATTTTCATCCCATTGAGGAAAACAAAAGACAAAACCTTAAAGTAACACTCCCACAGATTGTTAACTCCCTTTCTCTGTGTGTGTATATATATATGTATATGAAATATATTATTCATTTTGCTGAACTTCCTCTTTCATGGGGCAATTAGTGTTGCCAGTTCTAGGCACTGCTGGAGACCTTTAATCCTCACACAGAACAAGTGAAGCACTAGCAGGGGTTGTTACCCAGGGCAGATTCCACAATATTTTACACTGACCCCTGAATCTCCACTCCTTGGGCTCTTGTTGGTCCCTGTCTCACACAGCAGCAAGACAGGATCCTCCTGTGAGCTTCTCTGCCTTAAAGCTCTTCCCCCTTGCTTCAGCTTCGCCTGCTATTTTAATGGAAGACTTGCTCTTCTTACTTCTGGCTTTTATTTTCCTGACAGAGGCAGGTTTGACAAGCCATGCTCTGTTTGATCTCATGAAGGTCCAAAAGAATGAGCTAGAAATTTGGTTCCCACATCTAGGTGGGGCTGAGGAATCTTCCCTGGGTGCAGAAAGGAGCCTAATGATTCTAAGTCAGCACCTCTCTTGGGAATTAATATTTCTGTTGGGATAAATCATTTTGGGTCTCTCTTGACCAATATTCCCTTGCATCTTGGTTTGATTTTTGGAGCCCAAGCCAGTTTGTCTTTGCTACTGCTGTCATTAAAAAACAACAACAAATATCTGTAGGTTTGGTCCTCTTTGAAAAAGAGAAAGCACAGCTGAATATTTTGAGAGCACAGAATCCTTTCACTGGCTTGTCTCAAGGTGTGCATTGGAACTGGGATTGACTCATTGCCATAAAGTTCCCTCAGTGTAAGGATGTCAGCTACTGCCTACCTGAATTATGAAAGAGAAACCATTTGAAGGAATACTGCTGGGATATGATATCTTTTGGCTCGGATTACCAAACCAGACTGCAGATGAAATTGCAACTGAATTGCTTTCCATGATTTATGTAATTAATCTGCTTGCTTTTAATTTAGATGTTGTTCCTGTGCCTGCTAAGTCATTAGCACAGGATTAGGCTTGAATTTGAAATTCTGTGAACAGATGATTGTGGTTTTTTTGCTAGCTGATCTTTGTCTTCAGCTTTGACCTCATTGCTAGGCCTGCAAATACCTTTGGAAAAGGGGAGAAATGCATACAAAATCACAGAAGATGTGAAGTTTTCATTGTATGTGAAAAACGGGGTTTTTTTGGTCACATGAGACTTTTTCTAAAGTATTTTACTGTCCAAATCTGAAAGTTGAGATTAAATTAACCAGCAGTGTCTTCCTTAAATGAGAAGTTACCTTGAAGTTTGGGAATGCACTTCATTTACCATGTCCTAAGGAAAGTTTGCATGTACTTTGATAATTTTCTAAAAATAAATTTAGTAACTAATAGCATTACAGTAAAGATCTTTAAAAGAAAAAAAAGGAGGGGAAAAAGCCATATTAGTAAAAATGTGATGTATGTACTTTCAGATCTATCTATCTTGTGAGTAAAAAATGTTTAAATTTGGTGAAATTATGATGCATATTTTTTCTTTGAAATTAAATTGAATTTCTGGATGAGTTGAAGTGCATTATTGTATGCATTAAAGATTATACCTAATGCAAATGTTTGCCATCTTCAAATTCTTTGGGGTCTTCCTAGTGTTTTTAATATGCAATGTTCAAAACCTGTATTTCAGCTAGACAAGGCAGCACTTTGTTTCCAAAAAAAGGGTTTAACAAAATGACCTTTAATTGAGAAAGACTTGGATTGTCTTTATATGATGTTTCAATTGAGTCCAAGTAGTATTTTGATTCGTTTCTGCTCCACTGACCACATTAAATGTGCCTCCACACTGAAGATCATTGCTTCTGATACACTGTGTGACTATCTCTTACCATCAAATTCCAACACCTGATTGATTTTAAATACTTTTGGT
Organism: Erpornis zantholeuca; assembly: GCA_013400515.1. Taxonomy (NCBI): domain Eukaryota; kingdom Metazoa; phylum Chordata; class Aves; order Passeriformes; family Timaliidae; genus Erpornis; species Erpornis zantholeuca. Next base: position 89,477 of record VZTN01028711.1, read on the forward strand.
CTTTTTGTTATGTACAGTTGTATGGATAAGATGATTTCTTTTTGCCTGTGTTAAAGCAATGTTTATGTATGGCAGTCATTGCTCTCCTATTGGTTTCTTATCCTGCAGCTCCTCTTCCTCTTGCAATCAAAGACAGACTTGTAGGGACTGTGGGTTGCAGACAGCAGAGCTTTCTGACCAGAGGCATCCTAGAAAGCTTCTCTGTTCTGCTGTTGTAAGAGACACTTGTTTCTTGGTTTGCAGCAAGATGGTGTGCACATAAGGCACCTGTAAAATGGTCAGAGCTCGATATTTCTGAGGGGCTCAGGTCGGTGATTCGAGGTGGGAGGTGAGAGGTATTGGGGTTTCTGCCTTTGTCACCCCCAGACAGCCTGTCACCAAAGAGAGAAGGTTTTCCTGAGGGGTTTGACATAACGTGACAACTAGGTTGGATCTTAAAGCTTGCAATATTTTTATTTGCTCATAACATTTAAATGCATCTTCAGGTAACCATTTGCCTTATAGCTATCTTCCATTGTTAGGAAAATTGACTAAAACATGTTGTTATCTGTCCTTTCTATTATGTAGTATTACCTTGTAAGGTAGATGCTTGGCTGGTATAAATTGTCACAGCTTTGTCTGGAGCTGTGACAATTTACACCAGCTGAGAATTTGCTCCCTGTGTCCTATGGCACTTTATTACGGACCCATCGCTGATGGGTTAAATCTTAATTACTTGCGTAATGTCATATATAAATATATATATATATATTTACAGGCATTCTATGGGGTACTGCTGCCTATGGATAAAGATTTGTACCCTAACCAGATCATTACAATTTTTTCATTAGCTGTATGTGCAAAAGATACATGGTTACAAAGAATGAATCATATATATCTCATGTAGTACATATTATGTTGCTGTATGTTAATTTTAGAAATCATTATTCTTGAGGCCCTACCTCAAATTTTGTATTTATGTGTACAAATGCAATTTATTGTATTATATATTTGCCTAATATATTTGGATGTGATAAATTAAAATTATTCAATAATGTATGGGCTCTAAAGAAAATAAATGTCCAGTGTTTAAAACAGAAATTACATCAACTTCTCTGGTGAATGAAATGTCTCTTTTTCCACCACCTCCTTCCCCACCCAACACACACCATAAACATCATTCTTACTTAATACAGAGCCTTAAGGTATCTGCAGAATTGATCCATTTGATTGTTAGAAACATTGAGCAGCAACTGGAAACAGCCCTCCTGGGAAATGGGGATGTTGCACAGCTGCAGAAACAAGTATCATTTAAATGCCTGGTATCTTAACTATTGAGTGTTCTGTACCTTGTGGAACAATTGATTGCTAAACAGAGGACCAACTGGATTTGCTTAAATCCTTCTTATCCTATCAATTCAGTCATCCCAAAGGATGTTAAACTGTTAAAAAAAAGAGAGGTTCATATCTGCTGGAGACGCAAGTGGGAGGCTGAAAGGAGGAGCAAGTGAAGAAGGAACGTGTAAGGAACAGTTTCTGGTGTTACTGTACCTTGTGTTCGAAGTTGAATTCGAGGGCCATGTGCCACAACACTGGTTTGGAAAGCAGGTTTTTCCCTTCCCAGCCTGCTATGGAAATGATACTGGTCCAACCTGTTTCACTGTTGGCAGACACGAGCTTTTGAGAAACTTTCCCCAAATACAGTAGCTGAAGCACGATGTCACGACATGTCATCAAAGGAGGTAACATAAGAGATACTTGTGCCAAGAGCATGATTCATTTCAGGCGAGGGTCTGAACCTGAAGACTGCTCTATAGCTAAGTGGCAGGACTGTTCCACCACTTCTGGTACTTTTTTCTGTCTTTAAGCTTGCATTTCTCTGAAATGTGCCTGTGTGGGTAAAGGAGGTGGTAGGACCTGGAGATGGGAGACTACAGTCACTCTCTGCACCTTATCAGTGCAGGCAGATTTCATTTTGGGGAGCTCTGAAGTTACCAGCAAGCATTGTGAGAGTCCTGAGGGAAAGCTAAGTGCCATTAATACCCTTTTCAGGAGGAAAAACTGAGGCATATGGAATGTGTCAAACCCCAAAAATCAACCAGTGTAAGTCAACTATACAACACATTGATATTTGGGAGTGAGACACAGTCATTTGCTGTCACCATTAGGCATATACTGCATCAAACCTTTAAACTTATGGGAACAGATAAAAATCCATCTCCTTTTAACTTGGTTGAGTGGATTCACCATGGCCACAGTTAAAACCAATGCATGTTACTTGACAACTGCAAGATAGGCACATGTTCTACTGCAGTGCTCACAGATGTGCTAAGTCTGAAATAAGTTTTACTCTTTTGGTGCTGAAATTCGTACAGACAGCGTGGAGATTAAAGAGTACATCTTATATCAAATACCTTATTCAGATGTAAAGTTTAGTTTAGACTTTTCAGTCTTTGAACATTAGCCAGCCATATGTTTGGGAATTAAAAATAATAATAATAAAAAAGAGTAGTAGGTATTGCTCCATGACTCTGTATACAAATAGACAAATGATTTCTCTTTGTAAGAAATCTTCACTCTGATGGATTTGTTAGTTACTTATGTGATTATAAACCCTAACGTGGATACTTTTAGCCTGCTGAACTGATTATATAGTCCTTTAAAAGTATTTGTCGGTGGGTGAGGCAAGCATGGCGTGCAGTTTTGCCCCATTCCTTTCCCCCTATTCTTCTTCACAGTATTTGGGTGTAAGTGCTGCTGCTAATTCTTGCCCTCTACTGGCCGCGAAGCAAACTCGGTTCGTACAGATCGCAAATATCCCCGCGGAGCCAGGCTTTCCAGGGACACAAGCCTTATTTGTGAATCGAGGAGACTTTCTACCCCATGAGCCACATGTCGTGGGCTTTGGTTTACTTTTCTTTCTTTTTTCCTTTTTTTTTTCTCCCTCCAGGCGGGAACACTTCTGTTTCCCAGCATTTGCAGAGCAGCTGGCAACTGAGTCCAGACATTAAGATACCCTTGAAGTAACAGTGCTTTTAATTGCATTTTAGCTGTGGCACACAGACAGCCCTACAACTGCTCAGAGAGACACTGGGCCCGCTCAAAAATCCTCCCTCAAACTACAAAATGTCACAAGCTTTGTGGCTGGCAGGACTAACAGTTTAACACCACACAGTTAGCAGCTTCACAATAATTTAGGTCAAAACCAAGGTGCATTCAATGACCAACGGAGAGTGCAAGAACAATATTCACAGGAATTTTACCTGAGCTGAAATCCAGCTCATTTTCCAGGACAAATGTTTCACTCTTGCAAAAGTACCTTCAGATTTTTTTTTTTAAATTGTTATGAATATTCAGGAGCGCAGTTTTAATTCTTATCTGGAAGTCAGGCTTTTCAGCTATTTATACTTCCCATAAGAACGTATCAGAAGGTCAGATTTTCTGGCGATAAAGGAGGATGATTTGTTGCCATTAGTGGAGGTGTAAGAACAGTGTTGGCTGCAAGAAGGGGATTTTTTGTTTTCCATCCGCTTGCCTTACCCTTTCTCCATATGAACAACTGACCATATGTGCTCTCCAAATGCTCTCCAAATGTGTGATCATTTGGGCATTGAGCTAGACTATAGGAACAGCCACAACTGCAGGACCACTTTTTACCAAGCTGCTTGTGCTACTTTTTGCAGTACCTGTGGGCTTTTGGACGCTTCTGGTGAACAGAAGAACAAATCAGCAGTGGTTAGGATATTCTTTATTCATGAGATTGCTCAAGATGTGTTTGAAACTGTGCTTTACAGCTGATAACATGGTGCAAATTTTTGCATGTACCCTCAGTAGTATTTTTATAAACAGCATTTAATCCAGACTTAGGTTAAGCAGATCTGTTTGAGAATCTATCTACAACCAGTTGTATATCCACTTAAGACTCTGCATCAAGTGGAAAATGGAAAACTTGAATTAGATTCAATTTGGAGTCGAGATAGACAGTGGTTTTACTATCAGATAAACACAAACAGATCTAAGCTAAGAGGAATTGGATATACAGACCTGTTCCACAAAAAGAAATCTCTAAAATCAGATAGTAACTGCTATGCAGAACACTGATGTTATCAGGATGGAATAGAGGGGTGTGTCTTCACGTGCTGAGGTACCATAGCCTCTTTCTCTTGTTGCTATGGTTATATAGAGTATCTGTGCATACCCACACACACTTGTATACCATGTCTGTACCCCTCCTCACGCCCCGTGGCTGATAACAGGGCACCCTAGCCAAAGGGAAGAAGCTGCAAAGTTATAATCGAAGAAAAAAAGTTGTTTTGATACACTGGAGATAAATTACTGGCCACCCCAGAGGCTTCCTGGAGTGCATTACCTTGCTGGCAGCCAGGAACAGCTGTTTCCAGACATCTCACTAATTAAGTAATTAGGCAACCAAGTCAGACTGTTTGCTCTTGCCAATGTAAATGTGTATGAATGCAAGTGCACCCCTAAGATGGGCATGATTTTTATGGCATCATCCTAACTTTGCCCAAATGTACAGCTTATTATTTAACATTTAAGATGGCTGGAATTTGCACTGTGCAGCACAAAATCACGATGAGAGGAAGCAGCAGAGAGGATGATCCTGGAGCTTTGAACTGTCGATCAGCTGGAAATCTCACTCGGCTGCTGTTCGGTAGGGTGGGAACATCATTTGGGGCCAGTAAATCGTCCTTCAAAATTAAATCAGGTGTTCTGCAGGGAAGAGTCATTGCATGTAACCGAGGCATGTGGTAGTCTGTTCCTTGCCAAGGACCGAGCCAAATTAAAAGGCTGGAGCGAAGAAATACTTGAAGGCTGGTTTTAAAACAGCCATCAGAGCAGATTCTCATATGGCTCACGAGTATTTTTAAATCCTTTACCTCCCTTATACACATTAGAGGCATGAAAGCTCAGTTAAGGGAACTCCCTTAACTTCCCTTCCTTGAGCAAGGACATGGGAGAAGCCGAGGAATGGCACAGGTTTCTGTATTATATCTCAGAACTTTTTGTTTATTCATACGTGGCATAAATTATTACTAAGAGTAAATAGTTAATGAGGGTTGATTCTCACGCCGAGAAGGGGAAGGTGCCCTGGAGCCGCGGGCAGAGCTGCGCGGCCGCACCTGACACCCGCCCGGGCGGCGGTCCGTGCC